>JAOXOE010026371.1:0-22009 GCA_028565055.1 Phoeniculus purpureus
TGCCCCATCCCTGGCAGTGTTGAAGGCCAGGTTGGCTGGGGCCCTGAGTAACCTGCTCTAGTGAAGGTGTCCCTGCCCATGTAGAGGGGTTGGAACTGGATGATCTGTAAAGTCCCTTTCAATCCCAGCCATTCTATGATTCTATAATAACTAAATGGATAACTACATCAATGGATAACTAGATTAATAAATAAAATAAATGGATAACAAAATAGATAAATAATTGCATAAATTTAGGAATAAATGTACAGAAAAACAAATGGATAAATAAAAGGGTAGATAAATGGATAAATAGATAAAGGGATAAATAAATGGATAAATACAGAAATTAATTTATAAATAATCAAATCAATAAAAAGCAAGCAGTTTCCTTCTTTTCAGGCAAAGGACTTACTAATCTTTGCTAAATAAAGACTTTGCCTTTGTGTCTGTTTGATGCTGTCACTATATTAGGACAACGTGACTATATAGGGTCACGGGAAGACTGGAGAAAGCAGGATTTTACAGCAAAAAAGTGAACTGCTAAAAATAAGCGAATGCTGAACATCTGCTTGGAGAGTAAACAAAGAATTGCAAAACCCAAACAATTCACAAGAGGGCCCAGCCAAGCAAGAATACCAAACACACAGAAAAATGTTGGCATTTATGTTCCACACACACAAACCTGTCCCCATTCGTGGCTTACAGTCCCACCTGCTCCCTCTCACTCTCATCCATATCCTCTGCACTTACAGCCCTCTGGCTCCTCGCTTTAAATCCTTCCACATAAAATGAAGCACTTTGTAGAACTACACTCTGCCTCACGTCATTCTCTGCAAAGCTGTCAAATACAGATATATTTTAGCAGAGCTCTTCTCCCTGGCCTTCCCAAAGCACAGGGTACCACTTCTTTCCCCCACTGCAGTCCCTTCTGACAGGGGGTCCACAGTACAAAGGCCATAAAAAAGGAGCTTTCAAGACTAAAGCAGGTCTGGAGCTGATACTGCCACGTTCTCATTCTGGCACTGCTCATGGTCATTGCAGGTAGAATTGCAACAGCACAGAGCTACTGGGTATTGGCCATCACCAGGTGCACTGGTGCAGGTGGGTGCTGCCTACTGGTGCCATAATAAGCTCACGAGAGGCAAGGGAAAAGCAGAGCAGCTCAGAAGTGGTACAGACTGCACAAACCCAGGCAGGTTAGCAGAGCAACCCTGTCCAAAGCACAGACTCTGCGTCTGCTCTAAACTCTAAGCAAGTCTGCACTAACTCAGGTCCATATGTCAACCCATGGTGCAAGCATCAGCGCAGACATGAAAACCTCCACCCCTCATCTACTCTTACTAAAGTATGATTTGCCATTAATTTTTCCAATGAGCTGTACTGTAACAGATGGAGCAAGGGCCAAGTCTTCCCAGTGCATGATAAACTACTGACCAGTCTTTCTCCCTTAGAACCAAAGTGTTTAAAACCAAAGACTAGAAAACAAACATGTTTCAAGCTCCATTATTGTTTAAGTCTTTCTCAAAAACCACTTTCTGACCACTGCATCACCTTGAGTGTTCCTCCCTGCTTGTGCCTGTGCTAACACAGAGGAGCACACCCTACAGGTATCATAGTTGCTCAGGCTATTAACTACGTGACAAGGAAAGGTGTATCTGCAGACAAAGCAGCACTGATTTGGTGTGTCCATCACCTATCACAAGTTCCCTGAGATGGCTTAATGAGCCCTCTGCATAACATAAGCTGGGAGAGTGGCTGGTGCAGGGGAGGACAAAGTTTTCTAATGACATCTCAGGTTTGCAATAGCTTTCACCCCCTAGTTCTCCCAACAGAGCTGTGACAGCTCTGTCTGTTCTGGACTAAATGTTGTTCTGCAGCTCTGCAGCCTCATCTGGAGATTAAACCCAAGAGCTTCCACATGCATCCTTAGCATGGGGAAGGGACCAGATTGGGTTGCTGTGCTGGTTACCTATGGCCTGACCCTAAAAACAACTCATGCTGCATGTGGTTTCCTGAGCACTTGCTGAGGTTTTTCCCCCCCCACAAACAAGCAGCAAGTTGCAGGGAACAGACATACCCTGCTCATAAAGGGTTCACACCTCTAAGCAGGGAGCCCTGCTAGGCACTTGTGTGCATTCTCCACCTCTCCAATCCAGACATTTCTTGTACAGAACAGAGGTCGTGTTGCAGAGCTCTGCACCTGCAGCACACAGAGAAAGACATGTCCAGCCAAAACTTCTAGTGCAATGTGTACTGGCACAGCAGAGCGAGCTCAGCCTTTCATCACTTCAACAAAACCACTTGGCAGAACAGCCAGTGAACTCTTTACCTAATTCTTTTCAGGCCCTCCTCTGCAGATACAGCAAATAGAACCAACAAACCAAGCAGACAATACCACGTTGTCCCCAATCAATAAGTTATCTGAGGAGAGAGGCAGGCAGCCATCCTCAAGAAGCAAAACAAGGATACGGTTTCTTGTCTGGACAGATGGAGGGACAACTTGATCTCTTATAACTTACTGCCATCTGGAAGACATTTAGCATGGAGGGACCCCTCCCTTACATGCACCATTATTTTTCCCTGTCAAAGTGCACACCATCTGCAAGATGTGACGCTCCTGAGAGGGAATTACATGGGAACAAAAGGGATTTATTAGTAAATAATGAAATATATTGTGGGGAAACCACTTTATCATTTTACTTGATTGCAGACAGAGTGGAATAGCATCAGGCTCTCTTGTAGCCCTGGCAACATTTCAAGAGCATAGTGCAGAGGTGGGACCACAAAGCAACACCACAAAGCAACACCACAGGGCCATGGTGTGTGTGGGCACTAGAGAACTTTTCTGCAGTCACATTAAAAAGTAGAGGTGCAGCACTGACACATAAAATGCCAAAGAAGGAAAGAAAAAACACAGTGGAAAAGGAGGCTGAGGGGAGACCTTACTGCTGTCTGCAACTACCTGAAAGGAGGCTTGGGAGAGGTGGCGGTTGGTCTCTTCTCACAAGCAACAGGACAAGAGGAAATTACCTCAAGGTCTACCACGGGAAGTTTAGGTTGGACATTATGAACAACTTCTTCCTGGAAAGGGTCCTCAGGTGTTCAAACAGGCTGCCCAGGGAGAGAGAAAAATCACCATCTCTGGACATGTTTCACAGTCGTGGAGATCTGGAGCTTAGGAGCAGGGTTTAGCAGTGGCCTGGGGACAGTTTGGTTCATGGTTGGACTTGATGGTCTTAAAGGTCTTTTCTGACTGAAAGGATTCTATGATTTAATAGGCTCATCTTACATAGGCAAGAACCTGCTCCATGTGACAGATGAAGATGAGGGATAAGGCAACTATAAGAACCAAAAAACATCACTAAAACTTCTCCCTCAGTTACGAAGAGGCCAGTCCTGCTGTTTCTGATCCTCAGCCTCAATGGGAGCATGATCCCATGCGATTTAAGAGTACCATTTCCATGTGCTGCTGACATGCTCTTGTTACCAGGTTAGGTCTGACCAAACTTCAGAGAAACCAGCAGTGTTTGAAGTGCTGTTTTAGTGCTAGAAGAGAGCTGCCCCATACCTGGTTCAGAAATGAGCTGAAGCAGGAGTCCAACTGCACTGACATTTATAGAATCATAGAATGTATTTGGTTGGAAGGAACCTCCAAAGGTCATCTAGTTCAAACCCACTACAACAAGCAGGGGCAACTCTAACTGGAACAGATTGCCCAGAGCCCCCCCCCAAGCCTGATGCTGATCTTCTGCTGATCAGTTGCATCTGCTGATGAGAACAAGTGGGAGCTACTGGGATTTGGCCGTGGAGATGCAAAGGAACACCTCTGCAAAGCTCATAGAGACCAACAACAGCCTGGATAGGAAAGACAGGTGCAAGGAGAGCAGACAGGCTTTGACAGCTAAAACTGAGCAAGGATACAAAGTAAAGGAGTAAGAAAAATAAACGAAACTGACAAGAGTTGACCGGAGCACCTTTCAAACAATAAACAAAACATTCAAACCAACAAATACAGGGGATGGTTAGCCTCACTGCACTTTCCCACCCCTGCATGTCTCTCACACTTTCCTGTGTTTCAGGAACTGAAATGCTACCCTATTTGACAGAATCACGATACTACTGAGGCTGGAAACAACATCCAAGATCATCAAGTCCAGCCTGTGACCTAACATCTCCACAACCTCGACCATGGCACTAAGGGCCACATCCAGTCTGTCCCTTAAACACCTCCAGGAACGGCGACTCCACCACCTCCCTGGGCAGTCTATTCCAGTGTCTGGTCACTCTTTCCAGGAGGAAGGGCTTGCTAATACCCAGCCTAAACCTCCCCCCGGCACAACTTCAGCCCCTGCCCTCTTGTCCTGTCACTAGTTGACTGGGAGAAGAGCCCAACCCCCACCTGTCTACAACTTCCTTTCAGTTGCAGAGTGATAAGGTCCCCACTGAGTATTTCCATGCTGAATGCCCCTGCTTTGCAACTTACAGCACTGAACCCTTGCAGTTTCCTCAAGGTCAGGATATGCAGACAAGAGCTAGATTCTATGGTTGCTGCAGAGCCCGGGTGCCCTCACCCCTACTGGGCTCAGCCACCCCATAGGGGCTAACCACAGCTCAGCACCAGGGCATGATGCAAGGGATCCCAAGACTTTGGACATTAACCATGAAAAAGAAAAAAAGCTTGAAAATGTAATATAAATAACTAAAAACATAAATAACTAAATACATAACTCAAAAGTCCAGATGAGGTTGTCTAAATTATGAATTCATGAAGCTTACAAGAAGTAGTAATTTGAGACACTCCAGTACTGCTCTTCCTCTTATTTCCTAAGGTGACATTTAATCACAGATTTGAGCTCTTGTGCCTTTTTCCCTACAAACAGCAAATTATTGCCCCGAGGGCAACAGAGACCTCTATTTCAGACTGGAGTCCTGAGACCATCTATAAATAACACTTCCGGAACTTTTGGACTTAGCCTTTTCTCATTGCTCAGCAATCACAAAGCAGCTCATAGCTCCACCTCGATCACTGCTCACTCTTTTCTTGCTACTATGGCAAACAAGAAAAAAAAAAAAAAATCACAGAATCACAGAACATTACGGATTGGAAGGGACCTTGAAAGATTATCTAGTCCAATCCCCCTGACAGAGCGCGACCATCTACATCAAGTCACACAGGAACATATCCAGGCGGGTTTTAAATGTCTCCAAAGAAGGAGACTCCTCAACCCCCCTGGGAAGCCCTTTCCAGGGCTCTGTCACTCTCACTGGGAAGAAGTTTCTTCTAATACTTTTGCAGAACCTCCTGTGTTCCAGCTCACACCCATTGCCCCTTGTCCTATCAATTAGATGACACAGAGCAGAGCCTGGCTCCGTCCTCCTGACACCAACTCTTTCCATATTTATCAACATTAACGTGGTCACTCCTCAGTCTACTTTTCTCCAAGCTCAAGAGACCAAACTCCCTCAGCCTTTCCTCATCAGGGAAGTATTCTACTCCATCATCTTTGTGGCTCTGCGCTAGACTCTCTCCAGTAACCCAATTACATTTATTAAAAACAAAGAGAAAAAACTCTTTGAGTGAAAACTTATAAAAAACACGTCATGGAAGCTTCTGTAGATTGGAGAAAGCTGGTTTCTCACAGCTTGACTCAGCCATCATCAGTGACTAACCAGCTTGGCGACTGTCAATACCAGTAGGGATTAAAGAGCAAAGTCACACAGGTTTTAAGGTGGATTGAGCAAACCACACAAGTTCCTTTCTGCCTTTAATAGCACCCTATTGGTACTTCAGCTAAGCAATTTAATGCTAGCTTAAATATATTGTGGATGTTTATGCTCCGCTGAACTCACAAGGGTTGAAGGGTAAACACTGGCTGCAAGGCTTCCTCTGCTGCTGGCAGTGAAAAGAAACTCTTACACCCAACGATCTTCACGATCCAACTGCCACCAGCACAAACAAAGCAACAGTTTCCATCTCAGTGCAAGAAAAAACAGATAAAACCCTCAGCATCCAAGAGATGAGATACCTGAATGTTCTACAATCACAGGACATTAAGGATTGGAAGGGACATTGAAAGATCATCTAGTCCAATCCCCTTGCCACAGCAGGATCGTCTAGACCAAGTCACACAGGAACACATCTAGGTGGGTTTTAAATGTCTCCAGAGAAGGAGACTCCACAACTCCCTGGGCAGTCCCTTCCATTGGTCTGTCACCTTCACTGGGAAGAAGTTCCTTTTCATATTGATGTGGAACCTCTTGTGTTCCAGCTCACACCCATTACCCCTTGTCCTATCATTAGATGACACTGAGAAGACACTGAGAAGAGCCTGGCTCCATCCTCCTGACACTCACCCTTCACATATTTATCAACATTAATGGGGTCACCCCTCAGTCTCCTTTTTTCCAATCTCAAGAGAACCAGCTCCCTCAGCCTTTCCTCCTCAGGGAGATGTTCCACTCCAACAACTTTGTGACTCTGCACTGGACAATCTGAAGCGGGTCCATGTCCTTCCTGAACTGAGGGACCCAGAACTGGACACAATATTCTAGATGTGGTCTCACCAGGGCAGAGTAGAGGGGGAGGAGAAGCTCTCTCCATCTACTAACCACTACCCTTCTGATCCACCCCAGGATGCCATTGGTCTACATAGCCACCAGGGCACATTGCTGGCTCATAGCCAACATTATGCTGTTAAGGAATGTTCAAAATTGAAGACAATGTCCCCCTCAAAAATATAAGCACCTAAACCAACATAAGGCATGGAATCAGAGAATGGGTTGGGTTGGAATAGACCTTAAAGACCATCTCATTCCAACATCCCTGCAACGGTCAGGGACACCTTCCACTAGAGCCCCATCCAATGTGGCCTTGAACACTTGCTTGAAGGTGAATATTGCACCTTCGTGTTGCACAACTCTCCTAGGTGCCAAAGTGATTCAGTCTCAGGGGAAGACAAATAGCACCCTCCTTTGAAGGTTCTGCTAGAGAGACGTTTAAATTCTGGTGAAGATTTCCACTGACAGATGTTCCACTAACTACAGACAGACTCAGCAAACCCACCAGCAACTGGCCATACCAGACATACATCCACCGGAGAAGAGCGATAACAATTTATCAGCTATTGCTGACCTTGGTGGTCCTCCACCCTCCCACACCAGTAAGGAGTGTGCAGCTGCTTCTCGGCTGCAATGGCTCCACATGATACCTTGCTGCAGTCAGCTCAGCAGCATCCAGAGAGTCAACATTTCCGTATGCTGCAGAAACTCCTAAGGGTTGCTCAGAAGGATCAAAGGGAGAAGCCAACTGTCTAGCACTGTCTGGCCCGGGAGGTCTACAGAGAGAAGAGACATGGAAAAAGGCAGCCTGAGAGATCTGAGGTGCTGCAGAACTCTTGTCACTTGACTTTAGCATACGTGTGCCACTTTAGAATAATGAAATTCTAACTTGCGTGTTATGGAAAGCAGCAGAAGTTGGCGTTTTTAATAGAAATTGATTGTGTGCACAGCTCTGCTATCCCTACCAGTCCAAAGTCACTGGATGTTTGTCTGGGTTTCATAGGCAATCAGAGAATAGCCAGGGTTGGAAGGGACTTTAAAGATCATCCAGTTCCAACGTCCCCTGCATAGGCAGGGACACTTTCACCAGAGCAGGTTATTCAGGGTCCCGGCCAATCTGGCCTTCAACACTGCCAGGGATGGGGCAGCCACAACTGCCTTGGGCAGCCTGTTCCAGCATGTCACCAGGAGATGACAGCAAATTACTCCACATTTTGGTTCTGATTTTAAAAAAGCCAATGAGAAAACCAGCTACAAGAGAAATGGCTCCAAGTCCTTGCTCAGGAACCAGTTAGCACATGGGGAGCTCAGTTTTGCTCTCACTTGCAGGAGGGCTGCACTGGAGCCCATCAGTGCGAACACACAGTCAGACAGAGGTCTCTGGGGTGCTGCAGAGAGACTACTGGCCTTGTCTCAAAACCAGGGAAAGCAATGGGTAGCCCAGTACCAAGTAGCTAAAATAAAAGAGGTTGGAAACACCTTTGAATCAATAAGGAATTATTGGTGTGGGGTTGGTTTAACCGACACCAAACCATGGGAACCCTCTGAAAACAACAGTTCTGTTACCTACTTTCATCTGACTTTCCCCATGTGCCCATGAGAAGACAGCAGGGCCCTGTAACAGTCAGTTTTCCCTAAATCACCAAAATTCTGAGATTTCTTTAAGCCTGGAGTTCCAGTTTCACACTGCAGGTTCACCCCACTGGCCCAGCTGTGAGCTTTCCTGAACCCCTTCTGTCTGTGTGGTTTCCAGTACTACTGAGCGAATACAACCGCATACACAGACAGATGGCACCATACACTAATTGATCTGAGCAGAAGTGTGCAAACTTCAAACTGTCACTCAGCATCAGGGATTTCAGCTCAAAAATAAAAACCTCTCAATCATGAAGCTCAGCTTGAACACTGGGCAATCACTTGCTTAACTAACCAGAGGGTCAGTATCAGCTTCTCTACTGTATCAAAGAATCACAGAGCGTTAGGGATTGGAAGAGACCTTGAAAGATCATCTAGTCCAATTCCCCTGGCACAGCAGGATCACCTAGACCAAGTCGCACAGGAACATACCCAGACGGGTTTTAAATGTCTCCAGAGAAGGAGACTCCACAACCCCCCCTTCTAGTGCTCTGTCACTCTCACTGTGAAAAATTTCCTTCTCATATTGATGTGGAAGCTCCTGTGTTCCAGCTCACACCCACTTCCCCTTGTCCTATCATTAGATGCCACAAAGCAGAGCCCGGTTCCATCCTCCTGACACCCACCCTTCACATATTTATAAGCATTAATGAGGTCACCCCTCATTCTCCTTTTTTCCAAGCTCAAGAGACCCAGCTCCCTCAGCCTTTCGTCATCAAGGAGATGTTCCACTCCTTCCATCATCTTTGTGGCTTCGTGCTGGACTCTCTCGAGCAGTTGAGTGTCCTTCTGGAATCGAGGGTCCCAGAATTGGTCACAACATTCCAGATGTGGTCTCACTGTATTTTAAGCTGGGTTCAAAGAACCTAACAAGGCATTAAACTGCACAACACCACTACATAATATCAGATATTTTATATATATTCTATAGTATATCATATTAGATCTATATAATATCATATTAGATATGGTATTTATATAATATCATATTAGATATAGTACTTCAGTTAGGACTGAAGGCTGCCAGTCACAGAATCCTTTAGATAAAAGATGTTAAAAGTAGCATGTTCATGCAGACCAAATATTTGCCAGGCCTGTTTTCTGACTGTTTGGTGGTTTTAATTATTTTTAATAAACACTTTACTTATTTCTTTTTAATTAATTTTTATTAAATATTTTCTTCATTTATTTTATGTTTAATTAATTGCACCCATGCTTGTTTGTAATCCAGCTTACTCTGCTTTTCATTTCCAGTGTTTCCACAGTAGCATTCTGCACCCAGTCCAGTTTGTTTGTCGGTGGCATCCCTGACAGACCAAGTGACATCATCCTCTCCACCAACATTAACCACAGCAGAGCTAATCCGCTGCACCAGCTGCAACTCCCTGATGATGACCTAAAACATCCCATTAATTTTTAAACTGACGCTATTATTTTTATCTAATTACAGTACTAAGCAATTAGCTGTCCATATGTTCTCTGATTTAACCACACCTCAGGGCTTGGCCTGTTTCAGGAAGCTTTGAGTCAAGATGTTTACAAGTTCTAAAGTCCTCTAGCTGATTAACATAAAAGGACAGGAAGGTTGTGGAGTGTCCTTCTCTACAGACATTTAAAACCTGCCTGGACATGTTCCTGTGCGACTTGGTCTAGGTGATCCTGCTGAGTCAGGGGGACTGGACTACACGATCTTTCAAGGTCCCTTCCAGTCCCTAATGTTCTGTCATTCTGTGACAGGGTTTCACTCATTGTATGCCTCCTCTGCTTTGCCCTAAAACAAGCATTAATGAAGTTGGTCTAGACCACAGGACATTGCAGATTCCTCTTTATATATGTCAGGAGTAAAATACAGGTGGGCAAGTCTTGTTCTGGCTAGTGACAGAGCAGGGTCTTTCTTTGGAACACTCTAATGTATTAATAGAATCATAGAATCACCCAGGTTGGAAAAGACCCTTGAGATCATAAAGTCCAACCAACACTGCTCTACCAAGTTCACCATAGACCAGAACTCTAAGCACCACATCTAAGCGATCTTTAAACATATAAAGGGATGGTGACTCAACCCCCTCCCTGGGCAGCCAGTTCCAATACCTTTTGCTCTTTCGGTAAAAACATTTTACAATATCAGACTCACAGGATGTTAGGGATTGGAAGAGACCTCAAGAGATCATCTAGTCCAATCCCCCTGCCAGAGCATGAAAGTTCTATTATGTTTCTATCAAAGTACAGCACAAGACAAAACTGCAGTTGAAGCTGTTGTACTGGTGAGCCCAAACGTGGTGGGAAGTGTTTGCCCTCCATCACTTGCATCTCCTGCAGGATGAACTCCCAGACTGAGATTTTCATACAGGCTGTGGCCAAAGTAACTTGAAACTTGGGGAGGTGATGGCAGAGCTGCTCGCTGCCAAGCCACCCTGCTCTCTGAGGCACAAACAATGGAGCTATCCAAAAGCTGCTCAAACTAGTTCCACAAGTGACATTCCTGGGCATCACAACCCCCTTCGCCTCCTAGGCGCCTGCCACCAGGTTCCTGCAGGTCCTCTGGTGCAACGTGCACATTCGACCAACTTGTGTGGAGAACCCAGCCACAAGCTTTTTCCATTCCGTTGCCTGAGTTCTGGGTCAAGTCCGGAAGAGGATCTACTTTAAAATGACATCCAAATTTGACTTCTGACAAGCATGACTGAAATACTTTTCAAAGGAAAATACCTCACAGTTTAACCGGCAGTTGCTTGCTAACAGCTGCAGCGAGCACACTAAATTCAGCCCAGGGGTTCAGCGTGTTATTAGTGTGTCACAAGTGAAAGATGCTGCCCAGTGAGTCCCTTTAGGCTCTTGAGCCTCATAATTTCACTTCTGAAGCCTCTACTTATCCTTTGCAAGTCACTGTTAGACGGCAGGTACACAAATAGAAATGTTCAGACAAAGGCTCCTGGGGGACCTTATAGAGACCTTGCAACACCTGAAAGGGGCCTAAAGAAGGTTGAGGAAGACTGTTCACAAAGGCAGGCCACAATAGGATGAGGGGTCCCTGTTTGAAACTGGAAAAGGCCAGATTGAGGCTGAACACTAGGAAAAAATTATTGAATCTGAGGGTGGTGGATCCCTGGAACAGGCTACCTAGAGAGGTGGTGGAGGCTCCATCCTTGGAACCATTCAAGACCAGGCTTGATGGGGCTCAGGGCAATCTATTCTGGTTAGAGATGTCTCTGCTTGTTGCTGGGGGCTTGGACTAGATGACCTTTGGAGGTCTCTTCTAACCCAACACATTCTATGATTCTATACTTGGCATTAAATATCAGTGAATGAATGAGACACAACCACATGTAACTATGAACTATGCAAGTTCTTCCATTTAAACCTGGGAGGTCTGACCTCTGTCTAAACAAGAAGCTTTTGGTCCAAGGCACAAAATGCATTTAAGATATGTAAGAACATCACAGCTTCACACATGTGGATGCAGAGGAAAGCAGGGTTAGCTCCTTGGTGCCAGCCCCATGGCCATGGTAAGGGTGAGGCACACCCGGTGGGTCTGTTTGCTGCTCCCCTACTGACACCAGTGACATCAAGTTCCAATTTCATACTGAAATTTTAAAAAATGTTTCTACACTGTTGCTGGAGACAGAAGGCAGCTCCGGGTCTTGGCATTTTTTCCCTAGCCATGTTTTTCCAATCAGGAGAGCTCTGGATGTGGCTCCCTTTGAACAGTCAACAACAGTTCCAAGCTTACTCCATGCTTTTCAAGCCCTGCTATCTCCTAGTCCCAAACATTTGGCTGTTTTTAATGAGATAATGATAAGATTTATAGATCCTGCTCCCACTCCAGAAACCCCTGGAAAATAGCAGGACTGAGCTCTCAGCACTCCCATCACCCACTATTTTGTTTTATTTTGAGAAATGTGATGTAGAGCAACAAAAATCCTCTGGACCACATACTTGACTTTGTTGACTTGGGCCAAAGACTCAGTTCACACATGAATGACAAAAAATAGCAATTAATCGCAGAAAAATATTGAGAGGATCTGCTATTTCTGGTAAGTTCTTTCACAAAATCACAGAACTTTAGGGATTGGAAGGGGTCTTGAAAGGTCATCTAGTCTAATCCCCCCACCACAGCTGCAGCTCTTTGCAAGGGAAAGAGACTGTGCTGGTTAAAATTCACTCAAATGCACTGCACCTCACTAAACTTAATCCATCTGACAAAGTAATTCCTTCATAACATTCATTTTTACCTTCTCATACTGTATTTTGTAGCTTATCTCATACATTAGAGTAGAATGGGTAAGGTTGGAAAGGTCCTTAGAGATCAGCTACTCCGACCTTCACATCACAGAACATTAGCGATTGGAAGGGACCTCAAAAGATCATCTAGACCAATCCCCCTGCCACAGCAGGATCACCTAGATCCAGTTGCATCCATTGAACTAAATTTCATGTGTAGAGAAACAACCAAACCTGCCACTGAAACTCAATGCACCTAGGATCATTCTGTTCTTTAAAAGTATTTTCACAATTATTTGGACTCCTGTCAATATGATTTAGCAGAGTAGGACCTAAGAAGCTTTTTCTCGGATTAGAAATCAACACTACTGGTATCAGAAACTAAAACCAATCTTGCTGAGGAAACAACTCAGAATTGCTGCATAAGCCACCAGCACAGGATTAAAAACAAACAACCCCCTCTTTTTTTTTTCTTTTCCCTTACTCCTTAAATTATCCTACTCCAGATTTGAATATTAAAAGAACTTTTGGAAAAAGATGAGATATTAAGATTTAAATGGCTTTATTTCCCAGTGAACTATGGGGACATCCAGACAGCTAAGTGATGCCCCCACACACCAAGTCCAGATGGCAGCACAGAATCACAGAAATCACTCTGGTTGGGAAAGACCCTTCGGATCATCGAGTCCAACCATCTATCTCCTACCTTACAAGTTCACCCCTAAACCAGATCCCTCAACACCTCATCCAAACGACCTTTAAACACATCCAGAGATGGTGACTCAACCACCTCCCTGGGAGATTTTTTAAAGCAGTAGCTTTAAAAGCTCAGCCACAGCAATGAAGGGGGTCTCCGGTTACTTTTGGTAAAAAGAAGTGAGTCTATGAGCAAACATTTGCCTTTACCAGATAACCAGAGACTACCAATCAACAGTTCAAGTTTCAGGCAACATCCTGCCTTTTGTAAAAGACTTCCTTATGCGTTTAAATAGGTGATTTGGGGAAAAATCTCTCAAATTCCTTCTGTAGTCTGAAGGAGAAACTGTGCCTCAAGTGACTGGCACCAGCACTTAGTGTTTACACTGCAGGAGCTGAGCCCTGCTGAGCTGGGCGCTGTACAAACACACTGACAAAAAGTATCCGAGGGATGAACTGGCATGTGTTAATTAAACAAAAAACCCCCACTGTCCTGTGGAGGGGACATAAGTTTGACACACAGGGCTGCACACAGCAGCATTTCTGCACCTAGGAAAGAAAGACTGCCACCAAGTAACCTCAATTGGCTTCTGGACAAATTACTGCTGAGATTTACATGCTGCTCCTCTGAGCTGGACTCCAGTGATCAGCAGAACAGGTCTGGATGCTGGGGGACTGCGTGATGATGCTCAGAGCACCTAGGGCTTGGGCAGTACCTGACTCACACCAGTCCTCACACAAAGGAGCCACCATCATCCTGGCTGAGCCACTTGAAGCAGCTGCATCTCCAAAAGGCTGGTGGGCTGCCTGCAGTCCACATGAGAACATGGCCCTGGACACAAGACTTTGCTTCAAACAATGAGGGCGTCCCTTTTCCTACTGAGATATTCTACACTAAGAGAGGAAGAATGGGAAAACAAATGCAAGAAGTGCATTCTGCACAAATAAGAAGAGCATCTTGGAAGAGGATTCCTGAAGGCATCTATGAAAAGCAGCAGCTGGCAGTCCCAGTGGGTCCCTTGGAATCACTGAGCTGAGTGGCATGACAGTGCTATCGCTGTCAGACAACCCGTACACATGATGTTGGAGAGGAATTCTCTGAAGCGACACTTTTCTGGCAGTGCTTGTGGAAATTCTGAAAAGATAGAGGAGTTATCTTGGCAGGGGTGGGTGTTCAGTCACACATTACCTGAGGGCTTGGACTTCCTCTCTCACCCAACTCTTCGTGCTTAGAAGTCCCTTAATGTTTATAAAGCCCGTATCAGGACTGATCATCGAGGCGATTAGTCATAACCATACAATAGAAACACACTTTTATTTTCCGAGTTTTCCACTTCTTATGAGAAGCAGCTGAGGGAACTTGGGTTGTTTAGTCTGCAGAAACAGAGGCTGAGAGGAGACCTTATTGCTTTTTACAACTACCTGAAAAGAGGTTGCAGAGGGGTGGGGGTTGGTCTCTTCTCCCAAGTCACTAGTTATAGGACAAGAGGAAATGGCCTCAAGTTGTGCCAAGGGAGGTTTAGGTTGGACATCAGGAAAAACTTCCTTGACAGAGTGGTCAAGTATTGGAACAGGCTGCCCATGGAGGCGGTAGAGTCACCATCCCTGGAGGTGTTCAAAACACAAGCAGATGTGGCGCTAGGAAACAGAGTTTAGTGAGCAGTGTGGAGTCAGGCTGATGATCCTGGAGTTCTCTTCCAACCTCATTGATTCTATTGTTCTATACATTACTGTGGTCACACTAAAGCCTACAAGTTATGATGAGTTACTACATTAAACAAACAAATGCAACTATTTTAGATTAAAAGGGGACTGGACACACACTGCAGTTATTACTTCCTTCCCAAGCTAAGAAAGGGGCAACAGAAAGCCACATAAAAGCATTAGGAGTATAAATGATGCCTGCACAGAATGAATAAGCACATTTGCCCTAAGAGCTGTCAACCATTATAAAAAGCCCATAACGTCACCAGAGTGCAGCTCCTCAAGGAAGGGCTCTCAGTCACATCCAGAATTACAAAGTTTCCAAAATTCCAGCTATTAAACCTGGCACGGGATTATCCCAGTGTGTTCAAACACCCCCCACATAAAGGCTCCTCACCCCACTGACACTCCAGCAGAGCAGAAACCCAACCACAAGCTATGGCAGGCGTCACAAAACCGTCCAGGCTCTTTCCTGGGGGTAAGGAGTGGCAAGGTTGGGGTAAAGGAGAGGCAGGGTTAGGGGGAGGAAGTGGCAGGGTTAGGAGTAAAGGAGAGGCAGGGTGAGAGGTAAAAGGAGAGAGGCAGGGTTAGGGGTAAAGAACAGGCAGCGTGAGAGGTAGGGAGAATTAGGTAGGGTTAGGGGTACAAAGAAATAGGGTTCGAGGTAGAGAGAGGTACGGTTAAGTGTAAGGAGAAGTTAGATGTAGGATTAGGGATAGGAGAGGCAGGTTGACAGAAGGAGAGGTAGGGTTTAGGGGGAAGGTTTTTGGCTAGGAGTAGGGAGAGGCAGGGTTATGGGTAAGGAGGGTTGGGGTTAGAGTTAAGGAGAGTTGGAGTCAGTATAAACAAGAGTTGGGCTTAGGGTTAAGGCAAATTGGGGTTAGTCAAGGAGTTAATCCTCTCTCCCAGCTGCAGGCAGCGCTGCAAGAGCAGGAGGGCATTTTAATTGATAAAAACGCTACTTTTCAAAAACTAGTTCAACGATTAAAAAGGGAGGAAGGGGAGCAAAATCAAAGTGCCATAATGTTTGGAAAGAGAGAAAAAGAGAGCAAAGCAGCAGCAAAACAACCATCAACTTCCAGCTCCCGACGCAGCCTGTAACTTCACATTGCTTTTGTTATTTCCCTGGCTAACTTTCCCCTCCGCAAGTGTCTACTCACCAAAGCCAGGAAACAATCACCCTCTTCTCTCTTCCCAGTCATCCTCTTTGCCACCAACACAACAACCCACCCGTCGCTTCAACCCCCATTCCCTCCACTTCCACCATCCCGGGCGCAGCAGCTCCAAACCCAGCGACGACCCCCGCGCTCGCCGCAGCCTACAAAAGAGCGAGGAGTTCAGAAAGGGGAAAAAAAAGCCTGGAGCTGCTTCTCAGAGGCTCCTCCCCGAGGAAAGGCCAAGCAGGCACCGAGGTTGCCGCGCCCCGCATCCTCCCCCGGCGGGGTCCGATGCCTGCGGGACGGCTACAGCAGCCCCGGAGGCATCGGACCCCTCCGGGGGAGGATGCGGGGCGCAGCCCGGAGCCTCCTGCAGGCAGCTGAGTTCCCCACAAAACCCCACATGTTGTCCTAAAGCTGCAGCTCCCCACGTGGGTTTTGTTCTCTCTGCTTCTCTTTTTTTTTTGCCTCCTAGTGGAATTTCTTTCCAGGATTTTTTGAGTCATGGCAGAGGGGCTGCGCGGATTTCCAGCTGCTGCGGGATTAAAAGGAACATTTAAAGTATAAGGACATGGCTCTTAGCTTTCTTTTTTAAAGCGAATAACTCCTAACTTTTCTTCTTACTTTTTCTTAACTTTATGTTTTCCTTTTTCTTTTACTTTTTTAAAGTTTTTTAAACTTTTAACATTTTTTACTAATTTTTAGTACTGATTTTTTTACTACTTTTTCTACTTTTTAAAAACTACTTTTATTTTTACTTTCATTTTTACTAATTTTTCTTTTTAAAGCAGAGTTTTTCTTAATTGATGCCACCTTTTTTTTCCAGGATGAAGCTTTAATGATCAGGGGGTTTTTAACATTCCAGCATGCAGGAAAAGGTTTTTTTAACAGCTTCTACTGAAACTTGATTGGTTTAGAGCCATAAATCTAACACACACCTTGTGAATCTAACCCAAAAACACATAAATCCAGGCCAAAGTTTGTAAATGTAAGCCCAAACTTTGTAAATCTAACCCAACATTTGTTAAATCTAACCAAAAAATTTGTAAAATCTTTTACTTCATCTAAACCATCTTTTTATTGCTACTCTAATTCTTGCCTACAGGAAAGCTGGAGAGGGACTTCTTACAAGGGACCCTAATCATAGAATTACAGATCTAATAACACAATCTAATAGCAGGACAAGGGAAATAGTTTCAAGCTAAAAGAAGGAAGATTTAGATCATATCTGAGGAAGAAATTCCTCCCTGTGAGGGTGCGGAGGCACTGGAACAGGTTGCCCAGAGAGGTTGTAGCTGCTCCATCCCTGGAAGTGTTCAAGGCCAGGCTGGAGGCTCTGGGCAACCTGGTCTGGTGAGAGGTGCCACTGCCCATGGCAAGGGATTAGGACTGGATGATCTCCAGGGTCCCTTCCAACCTAAACCAGTCTGTGATTAAGTTCCAGTTCCTAGAGTCACAGAGATTTTTCTTACAGGTTTCTTTACCTACCAGAAGATAGGAGCAATTTTAATTAGTTTCATGCCTTTCTTAATCTCTTCAGTTTCCTGTGGGTTTATTACAACACAAAGGAATGGTTTTGCAGGTAATTAAATCTTGGCGATATAGCAAACTGCATCTACAAATGAATCTAGTCTCTACCCAGGGAGATCATTATCGTGGTTATAACATGTCATACAGTAAAGATCAACTAAAGGTCTATAATATCCATCCCACAGCAAGTAGATTCATTGCTTAACAAATACCCCATCAAGACATTGCTGATAAAAAGCTGGGGTGACAGAGACTGCTTTAGCTGAGTTAGTTTCCCAGCTGACTCTGTCCAAACCTTGGGTCAGCTACACCTGCTTGGGTGACGAACAGCAATCTCCTCTTCTTGAAAGCTCATTCCAGCTTCTGGCCAGACTGTGTATCCCCTTTCAATATTAGGATACAGGAATAGTACCAGTTGGACCACTCAAAGCACCAGTTAGAACTGAGCCTCAGGTGGAAAAGGGTATTAATTGATTTTTAATTTATGTTATTTACTCTTGAACTGTTTCTCCTTCCAGCCCTCCTTTGATTTTCTAAGACCTAAAGAAAGAAATTGATTTTTCACCCAGTAAACTCTGTGTTATGGGAAAACTTTCACATCTTGACTGAAAGCAAAAGATTTCCCCTAGATGCTTTTAACAGTTCAGGATAAGAAACACAGAAATGCACCAAGTGACCTCAGTGAACCAAATCAGATCAGAAATAGGTGAAAATGCTGAAAGACACGTAGATCACTAGCATCAGCTGGGCTGCATGACAGGGCTGATGGAGGGATAAACATCAGACATGGTACCTGGAGACGTCACTCAGCTGCAGCACTGGGAGCCAGTAGCATCCCTTCTGACAGCAAGGATTAAAATCAAGTTTCTAGGGAGGGTGGCTCTCTGATATGCTGCCTCCCAAGCAGCAGGAAACCAGGCATGGAAAAAGTTTGTGATTTCTGATGCAGGTACAGGCACTCAGCCACCCTCTCGTTCATGAGGGGGGAATGAAACCCTTTTGTCATCTGGAAACCATTTCACAAATAGCTTCTGCAGGTATCACAGCCCTGAGGAGAAGAGGGAGAGACCCTGAAGAGAATGATCCATAAAAATAAATCCTTATTTTCTTTGCAAGCAGCACTTGAGCCTGGCACAAAGCCACGGGCAAGGACCAACCACATCCCTCCTAACAAAACCAAATTTGTTAGCATTACGGGAAAGAAACAGTCCTTTTGCTCAAATAACACGTTTCTTGTGTTTCTTCATTGGCCTCTTTCTGTACCCATGCCCTTTCACCTACTGCTAAGCAATGTCACCCCACCTGTATCACAAGAACATTTCCACTCTGCTCCCAGTGCCCTCTGCTACTTAAACACTGGGAAACTGACAGGCAGGAACAGGGTGCTAAGATGTGTTCCATTACCTGATTTCCCTCTGAGAATTCCTTAATAGAAGGCCTGGGGGAGGGGAGAGGAAACAAGCTGAAAAGCAACAGGAAAACAAGAGATAAGCAACCTCCCAGCAAGGCTTAGGAGACAATGACAGGACAGGCTGCAGGGACGGGCTGTCTGGCTGAGCCTGGGAGCCCTCACATCAAAGAGCTGTGGAAGAAAGTGTTGCAAAAGATTTCTCCGGAGGCCCACAGCTGGCTATGAGCTGTGAACAAGATGATGAGAGGGACTCGGTGGTTGGAGACATCCTGCAGGATGGTCCTGCTGCCCTTCCCTACCTCCCAGGGCAGTTAGCCTCAAGCAAAGATCAGAAAGCATCAGAATGTCTTACACTGGGGGGGAACTGGTGTTTGTTTGGTTGATTTAAATGTAGACCCTAAACCTTTTTAAAAGAACACCAGTATTTTACATTTGGTGACAGATCTTTGCTAGATGCCCACCTTTTCCTTTCCTGTATGTGAGTCCATGAAAATAGCATTTACCAAGCTGTATGTGAAAGGCTAGGTGGTGGGGGAATCCCTGTGAGAAATAATCATCTTTTAACTTTACCACGCTAAGCAGTTCTTCACACAGGGACAACAAGGTTACTGTGGTGACGCTATAGTTATCTGACATTTTATAGGCACATGGGGCTGGAAGGCAAAGCATCTACATCTATCTACCTACCTACCCATCATCCATCTATCTCTCTCACAGTAGACCAGATTGGAAGTGACCTCAAGGATCATCTAGCCCAACCCTTTAAGCTAAGGAAATACAGTTTAATTGAACTGGCCCAGAACCCTGTGAAGCTGAGCCTTAAAAACTATCTAATCATAGAATCATTAGGGATTGGAAGGGACCTGGAAAGATCATCTAATCCAATCCCCCTGGCACAGCAGGATCACCTAGACCAAGTCATATAGGAACACATCCAGGCAGGTCTTAAAGGTCTCCAGTGAAGGAGACTCCACTCCACTACTTCCCTTGGAAGACTATTCCAGTGTCTAATTGCTCTCACAAACACATCTCTCTATCTGTATGACAACTCACCTCACCCCAACTTCTATGTCTTACACTACTCCTTACTGTGGGACTAACACATGAATATTCTCAGGGGTACAACATTATTAACCCACACTCAGCAAGATGGGAAAGTGAAATAGAGGAAAATTAAAGGAACTTAAGTTCAGAAGTGCTGGACTCCAGGACATGGGTTTAGATTGTGTTTTCTGAAGTCATAGAGAAGCACAGAACATTAGGGATTGGAAGGGAGCTTGAAAGATCATCTAGTCCAGTCCCACTGAACTATGACTTGAGAAAAGCCATCAGGGACCTCATTATACAGGCTGTGCTCCATGATCAGGGTGCTTTAAGACTGTGGGTCTGTGACTGGTGCAATATAGTTCAGACTGCTGATATTTTCTGATGGCCATCACCACACTGGTGACCTGGTTTGTCAAGATCCCGTGAGTTTGATCTGAGGGTTATCCCCATAACTCACGTTGTTGCTTCCGCCAAATCAAAGCACATGGGGTGGGGGAATGAGTCAGTGCTCAAAACAAAAAAACCCCTAGGAAAATTCCATGCAATTGGCTTGGAAAGAATGCTACAACAAATAGATGTAGGGAAAAACTGACCCAAACCACAGTTTTTCGTTTAAATTTGCATTCTAGGTTTGTTTGGGAACACAGGATGAACTGAGATCAGATTGTCAAGTTTCTCCCTGTAAGCATAAAAACAAGGCAGTTTCTTCTTCAGGTTTTTAAAATGAGGTTATTACTAGTCTATAATAAAATAGGAATTCTACAGTATTTGTGACAGAACTGGTAAAAGAGCTGGGAAAACTGCAATCTCTATTTGTTCTGAGCAATAAGGCTGCAACACGCAGCTATCATTCAGAAAACCACGGACTATTAGGGATTAGAAGGGACCTCAAAAAGATCATCTAGTCCAATCCCCCTGCCACAACAGGATCGCTTAGACCAAGTCGCACAGGAACGTATCTAGGCAGGTTTGAAACATCTCCAGAAAAGGAGACTCCACATCCTCCCTGGGAAGCCCAGTCCAGAGCTCTGTCACCCTCACTGGGAAGAAGTTCCTTTCTCATATTGATGTGGAACCTCCTGTGTTCCAGCTCACACCCATTGCCCCTTGTCCTGTCATTAGATGACAATGAGCAGAGCCTGGCTCCACCCTCCTGACACCCATCCTTCACATATTCATGAGGACACCCCTCAGTCTCCTTTCTTCCAGGCTCAAGAGATATTAAATTGCTCTTGGTGAAAACTTAGCACCCCTTTTTTAAGGCCATTTACTTCCAAGAAAACCTTATAAGTACACTTGAGTTCGTTTAAAATTACAGAGGAGTTGCTCTTTTGTATTTCCTAACTAGAGGTTCGCAGTCAGACCCTCTGCAAAACCACAGACCCAATTAGCTGCAGAGGAGACTGGCTGAGAGATCCAAACTGCTGCTGTAACAAACACCTGAACTGGGTTTTCCCACTCCTTCCCACATACAAATTGCCCACACAACCACCACTGTGGTGGTGGAAAATTAACTTGTGCAATTCCCAGCAATTTTTTATTGGTGAGGCTTTGGGAGGGCTCTTGAAATTCCCACAGTTTTACCTTAATGTTCTGCTTGGAAACAAATAAAAGGGAAGTTTAATGCTAACCCATTGCGTTTTGGATTATGAAAGTGACGGGAAATCTGATATTTTGCAACTTTCCACATAGCCATGGCCCTGGAGGACATGGTTTAGTGTGTATGGTGGCATTAGGCTGATAGTTGGGCTTGATGATCTCATAGGTCTCTTCCAACCTTAATGATTTTATGAAATCGGATAGATTTCCCCTCTACTCTGCCCTGGTGAGACCACATCTGGAATCTTGTGTCCAGTTCTGGGCCCCTCAGTTCCAGGAGGACACAGACCTGCTGAAGAGAGTCCAGTGCAGAGCCACAAAGATGATGAAGGGTGTAGAACATCTCCCTGATGAGGAAAGACTGAGGGACCTGGGTCTCTTTAGCTCACAAAGAGATTGAGGGGTGACCTCATTAATGTCTATAAATATGTGAAGGGTGGGTGTCAGGAGGATGGAGCCAGGCTCTGCT
>JAOXOE010026372.1:0-20357 GCA_028565055.1 Phoeniculus purpureus
GGGGTGTCCCTGCCCATGGCAGGGGGGTTGGACTAGATGATCTTTTGAGGTCCCTTCCAATCCCTAATGATTCTATGGTTCTATGACTGTACCCCGCAGTAAAGCATCAACACCACTGTGTTATCCAGATGACTTTGTTACATTCATGGTCAATGATTAAACCCTCTAATGGGTCTGGCATCTTATGTGAATCTTACTTATTTTAGAGGCTGTTTTGGAAGCCTCTATGCACCTGTTATGAGGACAGGCTGAGGGAGCTGGGGTTGTTCAGCCTGGTGAAGTCTCCTGAGGGACCTCAGAGCAACCTTCCAGTCCCTGAAGAGGGCTACAAGAAAGCTGCCTAAAGATTCTATGATTCTATGACTGTTTATGAAGGCCTGGAGCCCCTAGGACGAGGGGCAGTGGTTTCACATCAGAGAAGGGCAGATTGAAATGGGCTGTTAGGAAGAAGTTCTTCAGCAGGAGAGGGGTTGAACGTTGGAACAGGTTACCCAGGGAGGGAGTTGAGGCCCCATTCCTGGAGATATTCAAGGGGAGGCTGGACAAGGCTCTGGGCAACTCGATCTGGTTGAGGTCCCTGCTCCCTGCAGGATGAACTGGATGCCCTTTGGAGGTCCCTTCCAACTCAGGCCATTCTATGATTTGTCAGTAGGGGACAGAGGACCGTGAAAGAAAATGGGATTCTCTTTCCTGTACTGCTCAGCACACCGCCTGGACGTTTCATTTCCAGCTGAAAAACTTAGCAAAGTTTTAACCAAACACTGTCTCATTAACTTAGTCCAGAACAAATAATCCTATTGCAAAAACCTTCCTTTTGAAGGGTACAGCACTCTGTTCTAGTTCAACAGATTTCCAAAAGACTACACGATTAGTCTGCTGTAGTCATTTCCTGCTGATATCTAAATAGTGTTACTCGGAGTGACTTCAGAGGTGGAAGGAACTAGCTGCTCACAGAACCTTCAGTATTCTTTTCTCTTTGCAGTAATCCAGCTCAACTGACAATACCGAGGGATTAAAAGAAAGAAGTAACCCATTAACGACGGTATCTCGGGTTTGGATCTGCGTGCAGCATTGTCTGTGATGGTTCCTTTGAAGAGTGTTCAATACCTCACGCTCACTGGCTTCAGAAAAAGTCTCCAATTACCAAACAGACATGAGACAAACAGGAGAGCAGGAAGCCTAAAGGAAACAGGTCTGCTTCAGGGAAAAGACTGTGACTGCTGTGCCAGCCTGCTGCTGCTGCTGCGAGATGGCTCCTGTGCCCCTTTTATTGGTTTTTACTGGTTACTTCCCTGTTCCTTGGCTCATTTAATTCAATGCAAAACGTTTCTCCTGACGACAGCCCCCCATTTCGTTTGCATCCCGGGGATAGCACTCAAGAGCTCCCAACTTCATTCCAGAGCCTCTACATTAAAGCGAAATCCTGACCACAGCATCTCAGATTCTGAGTCACGACAGCACAAAGACTGCTGTGGTAATGAAGAAAAATTTTTGTTTGGATACAAAGAGAGCTCTGATGGTTTGGCTGTGCTCAGCACCGCTTCCAGGGAACCTGAGAAACCAGGAGAACCCAAACACTCAGTGTTTTCAGTTCTGCAGAGACTAAGGTTTTCCTTGAAAAGCTGAAATTCTTGAATAAACCTTAAACCGAAGCCGAAACCTTAAAAACGAACCACTGAAATATTAGTGCACACATTGAAAGAACACCTCTAGTGGCTGGAAACAAGCTGGGACCCGTGCCAGGTCCTGCACCCACTGACAAACATCTTAATTGTTCAGCACAGATAAAGTCTGTTTAGTCCTGTCTGCTGCAGCAGGGAGGTGTCGCAACACATCTGTGCAGCTGCTTCTTGCATGGGTCAATCAGTTCTTGATTCACAGAATCCCCAAAACATTTAGGTTGGAAAAGACCTGTAAGATCACCATGTTCAGTCTTTAACCCTACTCTTATCTTTGTCACCCCTAAAATAGATCTCTAAGCACCTCATCTGTACCACTTTTAAACACATCAAGAGATGATGACTCAACCCCCTCCCTGGGCAGGGTCTTCCAGTGCTTCACAACCCTCTCAGAGAAAAAAATGTAGAAGAACTTGTAAAAATTGGACATGTCCCAGCTCAGACTTGGAATGGAGGAGCTGTACGGGCGGTGGTTGGCTTGATAGTTGTACTGGGAGTAGGTGGAGGGTTGTTAGTAATTCCACGTGTAAACACACTCAGTTCTAGAAGGGATGCCAATACCCACGGTGCCTGTTGACCCCGAACCGGGGAAAGAGAAAATCCATTCCCTGATGACACCAATCACAAAAACATGAATCGATGGCATGAAAAAGCAGACGGGGGATTGTGAAACGTGTCCCATTTGATTCCTGTCAGTGTGGGCGAACGTTGGGGCACCGTGATGGAGTGTGACCTTCGGTTTTGCACACCTATGCCCTTGCGTGTCTGTATGTCCCTGTGTTTATGGTTTGTTCTTGGGGGGAGGAGGTGTCTGCTGTTTGCTTCTGCTGCTGCATGACTGAGTTGGGGGTGCATTGCCTAAAGGGCTCCTCGAGGAGAGCGTGAGAAGTTTCTGGAAGCACTGCTGCACATGCACCACCTGGAGGTGGAGAGTTGGTGGAGAAGCCGCCTCCTATGAATATGCAGCGAGTGTTGGGTTACATAAGGGACTGCTGTGTTGTTTGCGGGGTGCGTCTTGGGAGGGCAGAGACCCCCCGGTGTACCCAGCGCTGGTTTTGCTTGGTTTTATTCACTTAATAAATCACAAATGGCATTGGAACCCTGTTTGGGCTAGATCATTTATCACACAAATCTCACTGTGCTGGGATCTTCCTGTCATCTCTGTTACGGTATGGCTCACCCTGTCTAATCTGTCTTCTCACCACAAAGAAGAGTAGATTCGTTGGGTTGTGCTCAGAGAAAGACCATTGAGGATCCCTGAGTAAACATATTCATATGGAAACCACCTCTTTCCCCTTGAGCTTAACTTTGCAGCCTGAGGAATCTTCAGCCTTTCATATGAATACACTGAACACTTTAAACTTACTTGAAATTCCAACACTTCAGAACATAAAACTGTATCTAGGCTTCACGTCTCATTAAATAACTGAGCAGCATTTGATTTTTCACAAGGAAAAAAACCCCTAAAAGACCAGGTTCAATAACAGGTTCAATACCGCCCCACTGCTGTCTCCCACTTCTAACCTGGGACAGTGATTGCATCAATGACATTAGCTTAGAAACAACTGCTGTTTGCTTCGCTTAGAGCCACCAAACAAGAAGGGATTTCTCTCTAGACTTGATCATGCAGAGATCAAGCAGAAAGCAGGGTGTGCACATCACACTATTTCATTTAGGGACTTCTTTTCTTTAAATTATGGCCTTGCTGCCACACAAAGAAAGAAATCAACCCCAAACAAATAATCCAAAAGACAGAGCAAATTGCAAGTGATTTCATTTATAAAAGTTAATGCTCAGGACTCCAGGAGCTTTAGATGAGCAGGGTGGTGAAGCAGAGGTCATACAGTCATGTTCCTTGTCTTACACAGGAAGGTATGACTTAGTAAGTAAGGTCCCCTTAACATTGAAAACTGTGTCCTTGGCTCCCTCCCTGAAATGTTTAGACACCAATGCACGCAGCGTGGGCAATAAACAGCAGGATCCGGAGGCCACTGTGCAGCAGGAAAACTATGATATGGTAGCCATCACAGAAACTTGGTGGGCTGACTCCCACAACTGGAGTGTTGCAATTGGTGGCTTTTCAGAAGGGATAGGCAAGGAAGAAGAGGTGGTGGAGTAGCCTTCTATGTTAGAGGAACATATGATGCCATACAAATGAATGCAGGTGTGGATACAGTTGAGTCATTGTGGGTAAGGATTAGGTGTGAAGCCAGCAAGAGAGGTACTGTGGTGGGAGTCTGTTACAGACCACCCAACCAGGATAAGGAAACAGATGAAAGTTTTTATAGGCAGCTGGGAAAAGTTTCACAGCCACTGCCTCTTGTGCTCATGGGAGACTTCCATTGTCCTGATATCTCATGGAAACATCACACAGCAGAGACAGAACAGTCCCAGAGGTTCCTGGAGTGTGTGGAAGATAACTGGTGAGGGAGTCAACCAGGGAAGATGCCCTCTTGGACCTGCTTCTTGTGAACTGGGAAGATCCTGTGGGAGAAGCAAACGTTGGAGGTCATCTGGGGCACAGTGATCATGAGTTGATTGAGTTTTCAGTCCTTGGAAAAACAAGGAGAGGGACTAGTGAAACCGTTACCTTAGACTTCCGGAGGGTGAACTTTGGCCTGGTCAGGAGACTGATTGACAAAGTCCCTTGGGAGGCTTCCCTAAAAGATAGAGGAGTCCGGGAAGGCTGGACATACTTCAAGAGGGAAGTCTTAAGGGCACAGGAGCAGGCTGTCCCCATGAGACAAAAGATGAGTAGGTGGGGCAGGAGACCAGCTTGGCTAAGTAGGGATCTTTGGCTGCTCCTCAAGAACAAAAAGAGAGTCTATGACCTCTGGAAGAGGGGGCAGGCCTCTCATGAAGACTTTAAGGACGTAGTCAAACTCTGCAGAAAGAAAATCAGGAGGGCCAAAGGACAGCTAGAGCTCAGCTCAGCTACAGCTGTTGAGGATAACAAGAACCAGTTTCTATAAACATAATAACAACAAAAGGAGGACCAGGGACAATCTCCATCCTATTTTGGATTCAGAGGGAAACCTAGTAACAGATGAGGTAGACAAGGCTGAGGTGACCAGTGCCTACATTACCTCAGTCATTAGCAGTGGGACTAGGTGTTCCCTGAACAACAGCCTCATGAGCTCAGAGACTGAGAGGGGAATCAGAATGAGGACATCAAAATTTGAAAGGAAGTGGTCAGTGACCTGCTACACCACTTAGTCATAAACCAGTCTATGGAGCCAGGTGGGCTGCACCCAAGGGTGCTGAAAGAGTTGGCAGATGTGCTCACCAAGCCACTTTCCATTATTTACTGGAAGTCCTGGCTAGTTGGGGAGGTCCCAATGGACTGGAAGGAGGCAAATGTAAGACCCGTCTACAAAACGGGCAGAAACGAAGATCCAGGAAACTACAGACCTGTCAGTCTGACCTCGGTACCAGGGAACATCATGGAACACATCATCTCAAGTGCCATCGCACTTCACATACAGGTCAACCAGGGGATCAGGCCCAGTCAACATGGGTTTATTACAGGCAGGTCCTGCCTGACAAACCTGACATCCTTCTACGACAGGATGACCCGACTATTGGACGAGGGAAAGGCTGTGGATATTGTTTACCTGGACTTTCAAAAAGCCTTTAACACTGTTCCCCATGGAGTTCTCTTTGGTAAGCTGGCTGCTTATGGCTTGGATGAGCACACGATCTGCTGGATAAAACACTGGTGGAACAGCCATGCGCAAAGAGTGGTGGTTAATGGAGTTCAATCCAGCTGGCAGTCTATCACAAGTGGTGTGCCTCAGAGCTCAGTGTTGGGACTATCTCTGTTGAACATCTTTATTGATGATCTTGAGAAAGACTTAGAGTGTATCATTAGTAAGTTTGCAGATGACACCAAGTTAGGTGGGAGCATTCATCTGCCAGAGGGTAGGGAGGGTCTTCAGAGAGTCTTGGATAGATGGGAGCAATGGGCCACTGTTAATGGCAGCAGCTTCACTAAGGCCAAGTGCCAGGTCCTGCACTTGGGCCACAACAACCCCATGCAATGCTACAGGCTTGAGGAGGTGTGGCTGGAGAGCCGTCTGGCAGAGAGGGACAAGTTGAAGTTACAACAGGGTATGTTTAGACTAGATATTAGGAAGAATTTTTTCACAGAAAGGGTGGTCAGGTGCTGGAAGCGGCTTCCCGGGGAGGTGATTGAGTTGCCACGCCTGGATGTGTTTAAAGGTCATTTCAATGAGGGATGTGGTTTAGGGGTGAACTTGTAAGGTAGGGTAGATGCTTGGACTTGATGATCCCAGGGGTCTTTTCCAACCAGAGTGATTCTGTGATTCTGTGATGTGTATTGAAACTGCTGGAAATGTGCAAAGAATAAATTATACTGTATAAAATAGTTACGGAATTGTGCCCTCTGAGGTTCTACATCACCACCACTATTAGGTTTAGTTTTTTTAACTTGTTAATCTGGCAGAACTGGAAATAAAATCACAGTGTTACATTTGTTGTTTCTTCCAAACTCATTGAGAAAAATCTAAAGGGGCTTAGAGAGATCATAAATATGGGTAGAAACAACAAAATGAGATTAAACCTTGAGGAAGGTAGGATAATACCTCCAGAGGAAAAATAATATGACAGACAGATGATTCTAGCAAGGCTCTATCTCTAATACTGCATTTAGTTCTGGGCATCTCACTCCTTAAGATGTTCAGAATGGTTGAACAAACTGAATCAGGGGCTAAAGAAGCTACCTGCAAGATTATAAGGATTATTAGATTAATTGTGTATTTCCAATCAAATCTTCAGATCAGTCCTTAATTCTGTTATGTACATTTGAAGGGTTGCGCTTATGCATGTAATTAACTTGCAAGAGGTGAAAAGCAACTGAAACGACTCAACTACCAAGAAGTTATCATCATGCCATATGACTTTTTATATATCACTAAATGTACCTAGCCATACAGCAGCAGCATTACTTGAATGACTTTTTATGGTTAGATAATAAATGCTGTTATTACGTAGGCATTGATAGAATTTCGGTGGTGGTGGAGGGAGCTAGTGGCATGGCTTTTTTTTATTGTTTATTTGTGCCCCTTTGTTTTTATGTTCTATGAAAAGTCTGAAGCAGCAGGTAAAACAGTGCATTATACAAGAAAAATAATTGAATAAAACATTTAAAAGCTTACCAGACACAGCTTTATGGTCTATTCTCAATGATGCATTGAGACTCTAGGCAGACATCGTATCAGTTACTGGTTTTTATGTTTTCCTGTACATGAAATTTTCTCATTCCCTCCAAGGACTGCTAGAAATTGGGTTAGGGTTTAACCACGGTCTTACAATTCAAAGAAAGCGTTTTTGACAAGCAGAGTGGCAAAGAAGATCATTATACTAGGAAAAACCTCCTCAGAGAGGAATTAAGGCAGCTGTGTCACTGCTAGGTATCCTGATCTCAGGTGTGCAAATGGGCAGATGTTTCAGAGAATGTCTCTGATTAACAGTGTTTGATTAGCGTGCTTTTTGTATTCATTTACAGTGGCATTGACAGGTAGAATGACTGCTCTTCCAGAGCCTGCAGTGAGAGGATGATCCAAAAGAGAAAGAAGAGTTAGAGCAAGGAACTGTAACTTGAAGATCATGCAGCAACAGAGAGTCCTGTGAGAAACAGTGAACAGATTGGTCATATTTCAGAGATTGCTGAAAGAAAAGAAGACAGTGACTGCTGCTACCCAGAAAATCAGTGTCTCGGATGAAATTGAGCCAAGAAGTAGGAAGTGCTGCAAGGATGCAGTCAACAGGGGCAAATTGCTTGTAGTACTTTTCAGAGTCATGCATAGTCGCTTCAGCATTTTGTTATTTTAAAAAAGAAAGCAATCGAGATTTAGCATTGTAATCTAAAGAAGAATGGGCAGGAGTTACAGCGAGTCGTCACGGTTACTCAATTGGTTGCTAGGAGGAGTCTGAAGTTAAAGCCAGATTTTCCATTGTTTTAAGTCTTGGGGCTAATTCTACATTTTTCTCTCCTGCCAGTTGCTTCCACTCTGGCTCATGAAAAAAAAGGGCTATTTTTCTGTCCAGCAGAGTGATGCTTCCTTTGTCAGGCTCTTGCCGCAGGCAGCAGCTATAAAAGGGCAGCCACTTTACCACATAACTATTCTCAAAGATTGCACCTGCTAGCCTACAGTTTGGAGGAAAAAATATTGCCAAATTACTTTTAATTAGGAACACAATCACTTGAGAGGAGCCTACTTGACCATCTGATTGAGGTTGAACATCCTTTTCATGGGTTAAACATTATCAGGGGAAAAAAAAGTGTGAGAGACAAATAATACATCTTTGTAACCTGCTTTCAGAAGCCCAAGTGGAGTGGTAAATATTTATGCTAAAATAACCATGCTGAAAATGGAAATTCTGCTTTTATGGATTGTGATGCATTCCAGTGAGACTCTAAATTATACCACTGTATTAAAGATTTCCTTTCTAGGGAAGATTTTTTTATTCATTTCGTGTTCTCTTTTCTGGGTTTCTTCTTCATTCTTGATATTTTTTCTTTCTTTTTTTCCCCACTGAAACCTTCTTTGAGCTTTAATATAAAGAAGTATTGATTTAAGGAACTCAGAGTAGACCCTCTTTTGCACCTGTTTGCAAATGGTATGACCTGTTACGAGGTTAAAGTTAAAAAAAAGTTCAACTCTATGGTGAAAGACTAGGAAAGTGCATCTTACAGTTATAGGTTAAATCTAGATCTGACAGGTCTTGGTTCTCACCTTCATGTGAAACTGTGTTATTTACGATCTGATCACCGGTATTCGCAAAGCTTTCACTGCACACGATTTTGGATAATGAACAAAATCAACATGTGTTTTTCACACATATTCCACAGAGCCTGGTGACACTATTTTAAGCGTGTGCACGCTTCACTGTTGCCCTCCACCTCTGCTACCAACACCAGAAAAATCTATCGTGTTGCAAGTAATTTTATTTCATGACCACAGATATTCCACTATTGCACTTGTGGGTGTTCTCTACAGGCTGCAAACTATGACAAAGACGGGTTGTTTGCAACTAAATAAAGGGTTTAAATGGAATCAAGGAATATTTAACATACCACAGATACCGAAGGAATGCCAGATTTGATGTTTACATCTAGCTAACAAGAATTATTTTCGTAAGAGTGGTTGCCTCTTCTATTTGGAGACGTGTAAGGTTTAACTGATGATTCAGTTGTTAGACTAGAAGCAGTAAAATAATGTGCACTGAAAGGGGTATTTGTAGGTGTTTAACTCCTCCAGAACAACAGTTTTTACCAGCTTGCACAATTAGGTCAAGTGGATAACAAACCTGTTCACTTGGATTTTCAAAGCCCCCGGTGTTATTTTCTGTAAAATTGCTTTCTGAGCAGGAGACATCCTGGCTGTACTATGGTGCCGGTGTATTCCATTAACTTTGGGAGTACTGCAAGTGCTGACCACCAGATAGCCATTAACCACTGTGCCTTGAGCCCAAAGAGTACAGTGATTATTTTTTTTACCTGGTTTGTGTTTTTCCACTGGATCTTACAGTCCATCTGTGGTGTTGCTAGTTGACAATCCATAATTGATAAAGAATACTCTTGGTGGGAAAGTAAATGATCACTTTTCTTGATCTTTTTATTCCAGTAGCCTATTTCTTCATGCTGTCTTTTTCTTATCATCCTCTGAGCTTTTATTCTTGGCATATTCCGAGCTGTTCTTGTCTTTGGTTTCCTAATTTTGACTACAGGAATTGAGACATAATGAGAAAGAAGACATTATTTCACTCTTTCACTTTGTTGGGATAAACAGCCATTTTTCGTAACACTGAAGTTTTCCATCTGTAATAATAATTCTTCACTGTGGGCAATTACATTGGTGATCAGAGGTTTTACTGGATACTGATTGAGCCACATAGGTTGGTCTTAGTGTGAAGAAAAGAAATGGGGATGTGGGCCAGACCTACTGTCCTAGGCGTAGGTCAGTGGCAGTCAATAGTGACTGAAGACTTTTTCAGTTCAGTGATCAAATGTGATTTTGTTGTTGCTACGTTTTTGCAATCCTCTGGCTCCAACCTTGGGCAAAAAGAGGTGGATTGAGGAAAATCAGTGCTACTTTTGATCCACTGCAAGCAGCCTTACTGTTAAATGACAATATACTAGTCAGTGTCACTCCAATTTAGTTAAATAATTTATTCCTTTAAATCCAGGAGACACCAGTGACTTCATACTTGACATGCTTGAAGAATAACTGAAAACAATTTAAAAGAAACAATTTTTGCAGGGTCATTTCCCAGTCTGCTAGGCACGCTAATTATCTATTTTCAAACAGCTGCCAACATTTGACAAATACATTTTTGGTTCTCATTCAAGAATTTGTTCTGGGTCCATGTCTGTTTGCAGTTTCTCTAGGGGTTTATGTTGCTAAAGGGAAATAAAATCAGAATTTGCACATTGTACTGAATTATCCAAAGTCCCTGTGAGATATTTTGGATGGGAGTACTCCTGATCTCAGAGGACTTGGGTATCATATAGGATTTTACCATGACCTAAAGTTGTAGATATTGGAATGAACTATATTCTTGATTCCTATGATTCAACACAGAAATTATGCCAAATTAAAAGGATTCGCTGAGGTATGGATTGTTTGGGTGCAGTATCCAAGCCATGATCTCCAACTTCCCATGACAAACCTAGAAAAGGCTCAAATCTAGACAGATTATGTCCATCAAGACAGGGTCATGAGGTAACTATCACACTGCACGTACCCATTTTCAAACTGTGTGATCTATCTACACTCTCAGAGAAAGAGGGAAAAAAAACACCAGAATGAGATCTCAAAGCAACTTCCTAGTGTTTTTATGGCACCTATTCACTCCACTCATCTTTGGACTCTTTTGAAGCAGAGAACTAGAAGTGCTTCCAGTTTTCTTCTCCCATAATAATCTAGACATTGTCCCTAAAGTTTCTTTCATGGAAGGGATGAACTTGCATTTTATAAATCTGAAAGGCACATCTTCTCTGCCATCAAAAGCCTGTAGTATTCTGGGACTATACCTATGACAGACTAAACAGCCCCAAACCATCCTTGCTATATGAACAGGACGTCCTTCAGGCTCTAGCTTTCATCAGAATCTACTCAACTTGCAGGTTCCTTTGCTGCTCAATCTCTAAAATACATTCAGAGGTGTTGGGGCAGGTTGTAATACTACTACATGTGGCCTGTAAGGAATACAGACTTTCCCTGAGAAGGCAGTTTCAATATATTTATCTTGATCATAACAGATACCTCCATAAATCCAGCTCAGAAGAGCATAGGTGTGTTCTGCAGGAGGTCTGGCTCTGATTCAGGACTAAAGTGTAGACAGCATGGATGTTTTCTTTCTAGGTACTGTCTGCTGAGACAATGCTAAAAGCTTCAATGCCATAATTTATTGCAAGAAAGCCCTATGTCCCAAACCTGCACCTAAAGAAGCGTAGCCATCATCTATAGAAACATTCCATAGCAGTGACTTTGAAGACTGAGTAGTGTGATGAAAAGTGTATGTGAACAAGAACAGCTCCACAGCAAAATTTTAGTATAGGTGCAGTGGACTTGGTATAAACATGCCAATACAAACTCATAGAAGCCTATTTTTCTAAAAGGAAGATGAAGATGCTTTTGCAAGAAAATTAACTTAAAAATCTGGATGTATTCTTGAATTTGGGGTCATGTTTTTTATGCTCAATATAGTATTAGAACTATGTAGTATAGTATATCTCTTCTATTAATAGATGAGGAGAAATGTTCTAAAGCAGCTTGACATTGAATTATGACACAGTGAGAGGAATTTATTACTAATGTTTCTCTCCTCTAGTTGCAAAATTGTGTGGTGTGTTGTAACTCAGACAGTTGTATTGGGATTTTGGTAGTTGTCACTGTTTGGCCAAAAGGTATAAGAAGTAATTACAGTGTAAAATTTATACTCATGAAAACACTGTATTAAAAAAAAAAATTAATAATGGTGACAATGAGAGGAAATGTAACGAGACAGGGACATAAGTGTGAAAATGGAAAAAATCAAAAGAGGAGATCTTTGTGTGCTAATGATGCTGAAACCATTCAGTGGATCAAAAATACCCAGAAACAGTTCTGAATTTAGTAATGGCCTGTCAAACATTGATGCTGGCCCAGCCATGAGACAAATAACAGGCTTGCTATTAGTCCTTTTTTCTGCCCAAAAGGGGAATATAAATCGAATAATAGAGCAAGACTTATGGACTGGAAACTAAAATAAAAAGTAATAGTAAGGATTACTAAAATAAAAGTAATAAAATAAAGATAATATGAAATAAATACAAAATCATTACACAGCCCAATACCCCTGAAGGCAATTACACTGATGCAGATGCTGAGGATGTCCTAGTGTGGACTCAGCAGCAAACAGGAACCAAATGCAGGCGCTGGATTCCTAAACTGAATTCATTTTGCGTGGATTCGGGTCAAAGGCAGAACAGGCAGTGTCCTCCTCAGACACCAGACAGTGAGGAAGCAAGACAAAAGGAAAAGAGGGTTGTCCCTCAGCTTTATAATGAACATGATGTACCTGGGATGGAATACCTCGCTGGCCAGTTTCAGGACACCTGCCCCATCCACTTCTCCCCACAGGTGCAACCTCTAACTTACGGCACCAATAATGTATCTACAATAAGAGTTTTAGCAGTGACCTTCACCACAAGATCTAAAGTCTAAACAAGAGCCTTTCTGCATAAAAATTCTTGGCAGTAACAATAAACATCACTTGTAGAAGCAGACAATTCAGTCTGCATGAATGTGCTCTTAACTTCAGACCATGCAGTTAGGTAGAAGAGACTGAGCTGAAAAGCAAAATTACTGAAGAGATTTAGTTTTGGTCTAACCGAGACCAGGACACAGGCATCTTTGGAGTAGGAGGGTTGAATACATGCTACTTTTCAATCTAAATGATTCTGCAGTTCCATGGTTATAAGCTGTGGAATTTGTACATATTCAAAGAAGAGACGAAGCCCAGTTACATGGGAGATAGTTCAGCTGGAAGATGAAAAAAACCCATCATCAGTAAATTTACAGAGCAAGAAGGCAAGTGAGCTGAATCAGAATTATGTGTTGTCACATTTTTAGCCTTAGGGAGAGAATTCTGCATTGTTAGCGTGTACTTTCTGACTTCACCGAGAAGCTCATCGCATTCTAGCAGTATGTCCCTGGATTATGTAAAGACCGTGACGATCCGCTTAGTGAAATGGGTAATGCAGCTGAAACACTATATTATATTGAAAGTTATATTGTTGAGTACGGGTGAGTAAAATCAATCATAATAAAGATTTATTAAGTAATAAGATGCACATTGCAGTGATGATACAAAACTGTCACTGCGCGCATTCTTGGCAGATATGTAACACCAAGTCAGTGAAACAGCCGCCTACTGGAATAGTTGTCAAGTGTCAAAACCAGAACAAACATTTCCATTTCTAGTGAAGGATTGCCTGAATGTCATCTGGAGTAGGAGCTTGCTGGAGTAAGCTGTTAAGAAAAAGAGGAATGCAGTCAAGCAGTGCCTGTTATCAGCGGCAAAGAATGCTGTTAGAGAAAGGAATACCAAACTAGTTACGCTAAGAGGGAGGACAACTACAAGTACACTGTACAGCAGACCATTCAGTCTTTAAAATCAAAATTGGTCCTGCTTTAACCTCTATAAGGGAAATCATAGAGTCATAGAGTGGTAGGGGTTGAACGTGAAGATCTGAGGCCAACCCCAAAGTGCGGGAGACATATGCCACACACTTTTGTCATTGGATTAAAAATGAAGAGATTAGACAATGTCTAGCACCATCGCTACAGTGATGGTGCCAGGTCTGGTCACAAAACACAGAAGGCCACGGATGTATGATGGAGGCAGCACGCACACGCACTCTCACACACACTCTCTCAGTCAGACTCCAGTCAGGCTCAGTCTCTCTGGTGCACACCCCTTTTTATTTGCAAATACAATCATACGTCAGCTGCCAACGAGCTCAGGGTTGGTCCTTGGTACATTCGTGTTCCCATGGGATTGGCTAATAGCCTATGTGTCATGTGTGAAGAGCTCGACCCCATGCATACCTATAAGGACAAGTTACATAACCGAGTTTGGATGATGCAACAAATCCTCCCTCTCCCCAGGTCCTCCGTCCTCCGGCCACATCCCAGATATGGTTTGCCAGTATCCAAATGTGCTTAAGGAGGCGCCTGTTTAAGGACCTGGAATTTCCCTACAGTAGCAAATAAATTTAAGAAATAATTTTAAAATCCTGTAGAAGGAGATAAAGATTATTTCTATGAATTAGAAGAAGAAAATTAGAAGGACAAAGATATTAGAAGTGAGAAAAGATGTTGAAGATTATTAAAATAAGAACAGCATGGGAAATAGTGAAGAGATATGATATGATATGGTATCATATGAACAACCTGAAAGGCAATAAAATAGGAATGAAGAAAATAGACTGTTTTCATGGCCAGTTGTTAATGAGAATTGCTTTATATTCGCTAAGGGTAACAGATATCTAACAAGCACAGTTTGTGTATCACCATTTTTCTCAGGAGTTTCTAAAGTTAGTACAGTCCATCATGTACAGCACTTTGCCACATCAGCATTTGCTTCCATTATGTTGAAAAGTGATGAGTTCAATACTAGCATTTCTAAAGGCAGATTCATCCCTCATGAGATGAGGGCTCCAGATCGTAAAAGATGAACATCCTCCAACATTTATTGTTTCATTTTTCATGTTGTAGGAATGTCCCTGATGTCTGACTGGTTAACAACAGGTGAAACAACTGAGTAGAGTGGGGAAGTGGAAACAGCTGCAGCTTTCAGGACTGAACGGCTGCAGCTGGTAAAGGTGTATGCATTCTGCGTTGAGAACAGAACGAGCAGGCTCTGAATCGTTGCTGTTCTATCTGCAGGCCTGTGCAGTGGGAATGTGATGTGTTGTTGCTTCTCAGATGTCAGACAAGTGGAATGGCTCAACAATAACGAGCAGAGAGGGCAGGAGAATCCTTGCACCTAGCAAAGAGATAAGTGCTGTGTAGTGGGAGTGGAACAAGCAGACCCTGAGACGCTGCAGTTCTATCTGCGAAACTATCCTTAAGTGGTGAGAAGACGATGAGTTGTTATCTCTCAAGGACTTATATGCCAGTGTTTTTGCTAACCTCTGGAGAACAAAGTCCTCTGTACCACTGGAAGTGAGGGAAAAAACCCACCCCTGGCAGCAGGGATTAAAGGAAGGATTTGAATGGTATAGGGTGACCATCAGCCCCTACCCACAACCTATGACTGCTGAGAGACTGACAAAAGGGCTGCTGGAGACACCAAAAATCTACAAAGCTTCAGAAGCAAAGAGGGACCAGTCAACTATCATCATCACAAGCTCCCCACCATCCATGAAGCTGACTGTTATGAGATACTGAATACAAGGATGGCCAGAGAAACAAGGGAGATCTGCAGAGATCTGCGGAGCAAGGATGAGACTCCAGCATGCCAGACACCACAGCAGCCTGGAGCGATGATCTAACCTATTATCTATCTTTCTCCTTCTTTTTCCTCTCCTCTCCTCTGCTCTCTGAATTAGGCATCTAGTAACTTCAGCAATTTCTGTACTCTCTGCGTTTGGTACCGGGTGACTTTGGTGACTTCTGTACTGAGTTCAGCATCAGGTAACTTGGATGATTTCTGCTTTTTCTGGGTTTGTCATCTGGTAACTTCAGCAAACTTGATTTCTGTGCAAAACTATGGTCTCCTTAACACAACATAAGTAAATCCACAAACCTAAGTCGCTCCTTTCTCTGATTTATTGGGATGTAACGCTAAGGGGACAGCAAAGAACTTGCCTAAGTCCCCGAAATCCTAAGTTTCACACCATGGGGCTGAAGTAAAAGCCCCTCACAGCAGGGACCTAAAGACATACAGTGGCTGCCGATCAAACACATCACCACCCCCCATTCATTGAGCCAACTGTGCCTGGAGACCAATTAGGAAGAAAGCCAGAGACACCAAGAACTATGGAGCCAAGGAGTGAGGGCAATTTGGACCATGCCAGACATTGGTACAGTCCAGAGTGGTGAGCTAAAATTCTTCCCTATTTTCTGTCTCTTCCCTTCTGCCTTTTGTCTTCTCTGCTGTCTGGGAATGACATTAACTTTAGTAAACTCAGTTTTGGTATGGACATGTAGTGTAAGCATCCTTAATTTGAACCAAGCAAATCCAAGAACTGAGATACTCCCTTTCCTTTCTCTGATCTTCTTCTGGTCTTGATTAGGATATGACATCTGCCTGTGTCAATGGGGTTGGAACTAGGTGATCTCTAAGGTCTCTTCCAGCCTAAACCATTCTATGAATGTCTGAAGAAACATGTACGTAAGGATGTAAAATAAAATACACATTTTTTATAAAATCCATGTTGTTTAACCTTTGGTGGGTAACTCAGTTTCTCTGTACAGCAAGGTACAGTCTAAACCAGTGGAGTACTGATCAAATACTAGAGCTCTGAGATGCTAATATAAAACAGACAAATGCACAGTAAAATATAAGCTGTATGGCGCTGTAGAAATAAGATGTTCAAATGCCTTTTCTTTTCTCTTGCATTATGTAATAGCCTTATTTTAAAAGATGACTCCAAAACCATTTAGCACTTACAGTTCAGAGGGTCTTCAGTTTGTAAGAGTAAAATGACTACAATAATTACAACCTAATGGTGTTGCATCCTCAATTTATCCGTTTGTCATTGGAAGGATTTCAAAGTTGTATTATTTGCTCTATGAATGTGTTTCTCAAGTCCCTTTCATGTTCATTTTCCAGTGCTGCTCTTGAGACTCCCGTCATTTTCTAAATTAAATGTTTATTTGAGACACTAATTTAAACTGCTTTGATTTTTTTCACCATATGCTCAGTTGCTTCAGTTGCAAAATTAATCGTGCAGTCTTAGCTAGTGTTGTGGCGTGACCCTGGACCCCTCTGGTATCACATGGCTCACATCACAGACAGATATTCCTCTGCAGGACATTGTAATAACTTGTGAAGTGCAGAAGGCCCTCTCTTTTTTTGCTTCCAGTGTGATGTAGAGCAGTAACTGTCCTGCCACATGGACCTGATGAAAGACAACCCATTTTCCATATCTCTCTGTTTTCCTCTCTTTCTCTGGGCCCTGGGTTGGGACAAGGGCAGGACTGGCATTCAAGTCATTCATGGCAGTGTTGGAGATTTGCATCAGGAGTGGGGGAAAAGTAGGTGCAGGGAGGCAAAGGCACTTTTGCCAGCTGTTTACAGGCAGCTTGTAGGTTTTTTTCCTTCACTTATCTACTAACTCTTTCTTTATTCTGTTAATAAAACTGATTTTTTCTTTAATATTGTTCTCAGTTCTCTGTTGCATTTTAAAGATGCTGAGAAATCCAAACCAACACAAACCAGTCTACACCAGGACAGCTAGGATGCCTTTCCTTCCTGCATTGTTCTCATTTGTCCTTGAATGTAGTGATAAGGTGTGGATAATTTATAAAGAAAAAATACAAGCAGCAAATTGCAGGTTTCCAATCCATAGTGCAACCAGATGAACGAGAAACAGAAAGAATGCTTAGAAAATATTTTAAGCTGTAGCCATTCTCATCTATAGAAAATTTTGCTCTGTAAAGGCAGAGAATAGTATTCACAAGAAAGAGAAAACTGTGTTTTTAGTGTAGGTGATACGTTTCATCTTCAGTTACAAGCTAAATAATCATGTATATATATACACTGAAAGAAAAACACGTCTCTCAGAAGAGAAAACTATTGTGATAATGGAGACTTTTTAACTCTTGCAATAATGATTATGGCTAGAGTTGAACATGATCTAACCAACTTGAACACTTCTGATTTCCTCACATTCATTTAATATATTTTAATTCATGGTTTGGGGTGGGGACACACGACTTTTTTTCTGGCACATTAGAAAACAAGGTAGAAAAAATGAATAAAATATTACTTTAGAGAGCAGCTTCTGAATTGGATTGTCAGCTGCCATAATTTTCTCCTCTTTCCTTCTCCCCTTGCTATAACAGTCAACCTTACCTGGTTAAAACCATCACCCATCCAGATGTGCTTTCATTTTGTTTTCTATTCTTCCCTATGCTTATACTGAACAGCTTTTGTTTTAATTTATTTAAAAAAGAAGCTGATTATGCTCTGAGAGCTATGGGAACACGTTGTTTTATACTGATTGACCTGTCTGTAAGAACCTACTAATGCTATCAGACACATCATCCCTACTTTAATTCAGATGTATTAAAACTACTATCCCTTATACTCAGAGGCATCCATGAAAAATGTGGTCAGCATTTACAAGAGTGCAGATCTAGTTCTACCGTGTGTTATTTCACAGACTCACTTCAGGCATAGGATTTGAACGAGTACATACCACATATTCGGACAGGGACTTTGCAGATGACAAATGTTCTTCAGGGTAGTTAAACAGATTTTAGGGTTATGAATTCATTCATATCTTAAAATGATTGCATTCAACTACAATAAAGCTACTATCTATGCTGACAAGTTGACTTACATATTGTCCTTAAAGAGCCATGATGATTCTGGAAGCCACACTTAGAAGGTCAGCATCTCCAGTTTATTTCCTCTGCAAGTTTTCTTACTAAACTTAGCACTCCAAAACCCCCTGACTGTAAAGGACAAGTAAGATGTTCCTTTTGTTTTTACGTTGTTGGCACTAGAGGTTGGGATTGGCCACCAGAAGGGATGCACAGAAGTCATTGGTTTAACGCACTGATCAGCCCTGGGAGAGACAGCCCATAATTATCAAAATAATCACTTATGGTCAAAGCCAAAAGACAGGATCAACCTAAATAGCCACATGATGGTCCATCCCTTACATTAAGATCTGCCTGTCACTTCTCTGGTTAGAATTTATGAGGCTCCAGTGGGCTTTGGGACCTTTTCCTCAAACAAAAATGGAAGCAACAGACAATAAAACCCAAAATGAAAAAAAACCTCAAAGTCCAAAAGCCTGCAAAACCTTGCTTCCCTTCTCAAATATATGTGTTTGCAGAGGCACTGATTGCCTGAGACAGAAGCAGATTCTACCAGGAGCTAGGAGAAGTTTCTTTTGCAAAACTTCTTACAGTGGCCATGCCAGCCCTGTATCCTCCCTACTGAAACCCTGCCAGGCACAAATTGCATCCACAAACTATCACTCAAGGAGAGTAATGCATCCTTCCTGTTGTTTCCATTCCCAGGGAATGTAAAAATTTTGATTTTGAAATACGTTAATTAACCAAATACATTATTTTTTATTTCCCTGTTATCAGCTCATTCTGATGTGTCGTTCATTCAGAAGTCATAAACATAGCAATTGATCTGAGTATCACGTATGTTCACATTCTGAAACTTCACTGACACAGAACACACTAATTAGTTGCTGTGTAAATTATGACTGATCTTTATTTAGCTTGCATTGAAACGAATTTTTGAACTATTGCCTGAAACTATTTAAGGGTCACGAATTTATGTTCATGACGACTAAATTATCCTGGGCTACTACTTAAAAAAAGCATATAAATATCTTTAACCTTTTTCCTTATCCCCAGTACAACACATATTTGAAGTGATTAACCTGAAATGTTTTCCCATAGCTAAACGCTTTTAACTTCAGCTGGTGTTAGGTTTGGATATACAAGAAAACTTTAATTTATTGTCATATAATAAGGAAGCACCTCTTGACCCAAATGTCAGCCCCTAAGTTTTGTGTATAAGCTGTCCAGAGGAAACTCAAACTGTTGTTATGCCAACATTTCACCTCTGAAATCTTCTAAGGTGTGCCATCAGAACAGCACTCCTAGTATCGCTTTGTATTTTTGCTTTTAATTGGTACAGTCTCAAAATTTTCAGTTGTTTAAAATCAAGAGGGACAAACGTGTTTCAGACTACACATTAACCTGAAAGCCTTTCTGTTACCAACAGCATGAATTATTAGACATCTAATATCCCCTTCAAATAACTTCTTTGACCCTGTTGCATGGCTCCACATTTATAATTTGTCAGCAGAAGTGCAGCTGTGTGCATCACTGTATTCTTTTTGCTCTTTATCATTGAAACATATTGCTGTTCATAGCAAACTATGAAAACACCAGTAATAAGTTAAAAGATATTACTGTGAAGTCATGGAAGATGACCTGCTGTAGCAGAAAAGGCAGGATTGTCATCTGGGAATGCCATCACTGTTGTTCCTGGTCGACGGTTGTAGGGGTATATTTTAGAGACAATGGGCATGTGAGCAGTCCCAGCTGTGTGAACTTAGCCGGAGTCTGAGCTAAGGGCTTTGAAGCCTGCTCGGATTGATTCTCAAGGTCAGCAATGTTCACGTTCATGAGAAAGCTGGTACATAGAAGAGAAAACAACAAGTTGTGGAATGAAAACTATCACACAGTGTGTGGACAGACGTACTTCACCAACGGCAGTAGCTTTTAAGAGGTATGGACAGATGTGTTGTACCAATCAGCAGTGCACTTGTATTGCATGGACAGCCCGGCTGTGTATAAAAGGGCTAAGCTGAGGCTTAATAAACGGCATTTGCTGGATCTTATTGATCGTCTCGCGTCTGTCCTTTTCGTACTCCTGGGAGACGGTTAAAGTTTTCTTCTT
>JAOXOE010026373.1:0-22004 GCA_028565055.1 Phoeniculus purpureus
TCAGGGGAGGTTTAGATTGGATGTTAGAAGGAAGTTCTTTACTGAGAGGGTGGTTAGATACTGGAATGGATTGCCCATGGAGGTGGTGGTGTCACCGTCCCTGGATGTGTTTAAGGAATGAGTGGACGTGGTGCTTAGGGATCTGGTCTAGCAGCTAGATACTAGGACAAAGATTGGGCTCGATGACCCTGGAGGTCCTTTCCATCCATGATGAGTCTGTGATTCTGTGTTTCTGGGACATGGTTGTTTTTCAAGGCTGCACTACATTTTGACCAAAACAACGCCTAAGATATAGAAAGCAGCAATTTTGCACCTTTCAGTAGATAAAGCCAAACTTTAAAGAGCAAACATACGGAGAGACAAATGCTAAGCAACACCTGCCTTGTTTCCTGCCTCATCCTGTGGCCATTTGGAGTCTGTTCTATACAAATCTTAGTGCAAACAACATAAGATGGTGAGGAGGCTCACGGCATTCCACACTGATGTGGTTACCAAGCAGTTAAAAAGAGCTTTTAGGATGTCCTCAATCTAAACCATGGCTGAAATGACAGCTGTGAGGCAGGCCAAGGCATCATTTTCATTTAAATTCCAGGGTAGGATTAAGCCCAATGTAGGAGACTGAGGAGACAACTGCCTTTTTTGTTGGTTTTTTGAGTGAAATGAGGTGGAGCACCCAGAGCAGATGTGCGGTGGCTAACACACTGCCCAGGGGTTTTGTGGGCACCTCACCACTGGACATGCACTGGTAAGTGAAGCAAGCAGGAGCAAGCACTTTTCCTAGCTGCTCTCCTTGGAAGCCAAGTGTCTTCAGTGTGACCTTGGCTGATGGCAGAAGTACCCTGATTTGACTTTACTGCAGTCTTAATTGTGTGTCTTGAAACCCACATCATGCCCTTCATCAAAGCAGGGCAGGATTCTGGTGTAGTCTTTAAATGAGTCTGTCTGTTTTGTTGTTTATGTTTTCAGGCTTTCTGCAATCCTTCAAAGGTGGTATTTCAGTGTAGTCAACCTAAATGTAAACCACTGCCTCTCTGGTGAGACACAATGGAAGCATTACAGCTTTCTTACGCTTTAGAAGTATACAAGGGGTTTTCTCCTCTACCCCTCAGATGTTTGCTTTTTCTGTTGGTTGGTTTATCCTTACAAAAGAAGGGGAAGACACAACTTGCTGAGGACATGATGTAAAACCTCTGCCAGATACATGCAATACTCAAGACTGAGAATAAGGGCAAAGGAAGAAATCTTTTTAGCTGTTGAAACTGCTGAAATTGTCCTTAAAGAGACTTATTGCAGTGTATGGCTACATCTTTCTCCTTGAAGGTCTTCTAGCTAGTGCTGGTTGTAAGGCGGTCTGGAAGGGGACTACTAAAGGTGGCAGCATTTCACCCTTGTGCATGACCTGGAATATGTGTTGTGCTGGGTGATAGGAGAAAATCCACTCTCTAGGTTCTGAGTTTTCATATTCCTAAATATTTTTGTTGCTACTATGCTTGTTCTTTCTGTAGTGTATCTCTACTGCAAGCACCAATAAGACATTAAAATTACTCATTTTATGTGAATATTGTTCATTTCAGGGAATAGGACCCAGAAGGTAGCCCTTCACCTGTTAAGCAGCTGCATTAGGGTCTTCCTCTGGCAGCACTGCCTGCAGTACTGCCTGCGCAGCATCCATGCTTCAAGAGAGGCAGGGTGCACTGTTCTGCACTGTTCAGCCCTGTCCCGGGCTGAACAGCCAAAGTCACGTCACTTTGACTTTGGCCACTGTCCTGTGGAGTACACTGAGAGCAACAGCACTACTGCAGGAAAAGTGCATGAATTCTGGAGCTCACCTCGGGCTCGGTCACTGCCACGTTTTCTATAAACGTAAATAATTTGCCATTCAGTCATCTAGTGGACAGCAGGTTGACTGCGAGACAGCAATATGCCCTTGTGGTCAAGAAGGTAAATGTATCCTGGGATGCGTTAAGGAGATGTGTTCAGCAGATCAAGACAGGTTCTCCTCCCCCTCTGCTCTGCCCTGCTGAGGTCACATCTGATGTAGACTGCATGATCTCTAGAGTACCTTTCCAAGCCCTAAAATTCTGTGATTCTGTGTCTCTAAGATTCCGCAGTGATTTTAAACTAAAAGAGGAGAGATTTAGACTAAATATAAGGGGGGTTGCCCAGAGAGGTGGTAGATGCCCCTTCCCAGGAAACACTCAAAATCAGGTTGGGTGGGGCTCTGGGCAATGCAATATAGTTGAAGATGTCCCTGCTCACTGCATAGAGGGTTGGACTATGTGACTTTTGAAGATCCCTTCGTACTCAAAGCATTCTGTGGTCCTATTCCTTATTCCCAGCTTGTTCCTTGGAAAAATGAGTTGTGCACAGTTTGACACACCAAACTCAGGGCTGCAAATCCCAAGTCAGGAGTCAAAGCTCCAAGGAAGATGAACTTACCTATCTTGTTGATTATATTTACCACTGCTTGGGTTTTGATGATTTGCTGCTTAGAACAAAGTCTCTTGCCTTACCTCTAATTCTTCTTTTGCATTTTGTGTTTGCTCTGTGTCCAGCTCTGCATTTTCTGTTCCGCTCTTTGACTAAGATTTTAAACGTTAGGCTTTTAGACATGACCATTTAGACATACCCAAAGTAAGACAGCTGATTCCTTCACTGAATTCTTTAAGATGTTCTTTTATGGATTCAGGCCAGGATTTGTACTTCTGGTATTTGGTGTTAGCATATTCTCAGTCACTCTGTAGATGTAGTAGCAATAAATTGCCTCGGAGGGTTTATGGGAGAGGAAGGAATTGAGACTGCATCCAAGGCTAGGGCTTTAATCAAGGACTCTTTCCTGTGGCATGTTCTTATAAATTGCTCTGCTTGTTTGACTGATGGGTGTCAGTACATTGCTTTGCAATTAAGCATGGTTCTTACAGCCATGTTTCTGAAACCAATTTGGGCTTCCTGTACAGCCAAGCTGCTTCCATTAGTGGTGTGATGATTTGTGTAGAGTGAAAATCAATACAGTTATGTGACACTGTTTATGGACAAGGTCATCCAATTTATTTTCATGCTTTTAATTATAAACCAGTGCCTGCTGAAGTCATCCTCATCTCTGTTGTGTTATGGTCTGTTTTACAGCTGATCAAAAGTAAGGGTCTAGTCCTTACCCAGCCCCGCAAGGGGCTGTAGCTTCAGCCCCCTTTGCTTTTCTGTAATATGCAGATGAGTCACATTGATTTCTCTTGTGGATAATTAACTAACAAAAGCACAGGAGTCAGGGTTTCACTGGATCATCAAACTTCCCATTTGCCCTACAACCTCATACTCATGAGATCTGGCAGGAGACAGAATGGAAACGTGCTTTTGACAGAACCATGTGATTGCACTCGAGTAGGGGTAAGATATTACACCTCCTGCTGGAAAAGGTGATGATTTCATATTTGTGTTAATACTGAGTGATGTTATTTTTAAGGTAATAGTGAATAAAACTAGGTAACATTGTTAGGGTAGCATTTTGCTTTCCAACTCATGGACTAGTACCCCACCGGTCTAGGTATAGTACAAACAGATAAGAACAGAGTGATCCATGAAGCAGAGCACACACATGCTCCTGAATACAGGTTACACAGATCTGATAAACAGGCAGGAAGGTTCACCAGTAGTGAACGTAAAATATCTTTCATTCACTATTGATAAGTTCATAAGCCCTCTCTTGAGGTTAGACTGAAAGAATATCAAAAATGGTTTAGCAGTAGGCTTTGTAGAGTTAGGTTAGTTGTTGTACTCAGTGATCTTGAAGGACTTTTCCAACCTACACGATTCTGTGATTCTATTCTAGAGACAAAATACTATAATATTAACGGAAGCAGCAACCATGGTAGCTGTAGATACCTTTTTCACTTCTCCTTCTCAAATGTTATAGAAGATTTTGAGCAGAGTTGCAGAACTCAGGAACATGTTCTCTGCACTAGAAGAACTTTGTGTTTACGACTGCCAGTTGAGATGGCTGAAGAAGTAGTTACTCTAATTTTCTTCCTGTGTTTCCACCTACTTCACTGACACTTTCAGTGTGACTGAACACTGACAGGGGGCCAGATAATCTCATCTAGGCACCCTTTCCTCTGAAAGACAGGACTAGAATTTTTTTGAGGTCATTTCCAACCTGAGCTGTTCTATGCTTCTATGGCTGATAGTTTTCTGGGCCAAGCTGAAAGACTGAAAGTCTGTGAAGTATATTTATATCTCAACGTTATGGTACAAAACATTTAAACTTACATTTCTGTTTGTATTTTTATTCCATGTTGTAAAATTTGATCATGTTTTTTAAGTTCCCTTATACAGCCAAATGAGATCCTTTCATTTAAAGACAATAGTTGGGGTCTTTTTATATCAGAAGACTAGTTATTTAACCTTGCTATAGAAACAACATTAATTTGGTTCCTCACAGCTAGAACCTGGGTAATATGCACCTATTAGGTGCAAAAGTGCTTGAGGTGTCACTGGAGCAAAAGTCAGCAAAACAATAACCAAAGCTACTGTGAAAGCCTGTAACAAAGTCGGTGAACATAGTTCATACGAGCCTATGTGTTCTAACAAATTGTCCTGGGTACCATATTACGTGTAGCTGCTTAAATAAATCAGTAATTTTTTTCTTTTGTGGTAATCAGGTCAACAGGTAGACTTGGAATATGCAAGTTACATAGGAGGTAAAGATTTTTCAGTTGAATTAGTCTTGGGCTTCTCTACTAGTGTGACAGTGTGAATTGAGGCTCTTTCTTGCAGAAATATGGACAGTAATATCCACAGTCTTTGGTGATGAAAGATATTACCTATACACGCTATATAAGTGTAATAAAATGCTATTCCCAGAAGAATTCGTCTAAAAGCAGATCCCACATGCAATGCTTAACTAGGTGAGAAGTAGACACCCTGATGAAACAACAGACTTCTAATTCCCTCTGAGCTCTTACACATCTCAACAGGTTATAATTTGCGTAACTGCATGTTAGACTTTGTGGTAGGTGAGAAGAAGGAAGGAGAAAAAGCTATTACGTCCTCCTCTGTGCTACAGAATGAACTAATGTGACCGTAAGGGCAAAGTGCCTAAATGTGTTTTATTGCAAGTATGATAAAAGCCACTCAATAGAGTGATGTTTTCTACTTGTGCTCGTACACAGGAGAGGTAAAAAAAAAGAAATTGAATTAAAACGCTTGGATGCATCACTACTCTAAAAATTAACTGATTTAGTTCTAGAAAATGAGGCTTTCTTGTACTCCATGGCACTTTTAGAAGTAAGTCTACTTAGAAACAGCGTCACTCTGAATAATTCATAGCTAAGCCTGTACTTAATGAACCACGGATACTGGGAAACAAGCTGTTTTGAAACATGCTCAGCACACATGTTGTACATGTCTGAATGTTTAGACATCACCCAAAGCTGGGACAAAATAATCTGTAGCATCTCTGGTATAGTATGGAGTGCAAAGAAAGACAATTTGGAAGGAATCCTATTGCAGAATTCACATACACTGGACTTTGCTCTCAGAAAAATCTGAACATCCTCAAGATACCATTATTTTCTACTAGGAGTTCTTTTATCTTTTCTTTAGTCTTTTTCTCTTAAAAATGCTTGACATTATTTCCCAAGTAGATGCAATGGGTATATCTTCACTTACAGATATAGTTAATGGTGGAGATTTGATAACTTATTTAGAAGTCTAAATTGCCTTGATTTGAGCTTCTTTATGCATCTGCAAAAGTGTCATTGAGCTCTTTGAGAAACACACCACACAAATTTCACGTGTTGTGTTTGAGAGTTGCTGTCTTCTCCTGTTTGCCCTTCTTGGCTCCTGCTCTGTGAACTGGTGGTATAAAATTAAACTTCTACTAATTTAAACCAGATATGTTGCCTTCAGTACTTTCTGGGGTTGCAAGGGGTTACTTTGTTTCTCCTTTCGCTACCACTTGAATACTTTGATAGTATGTATTTTTCATACATTCATTATTACTACGATGCAATAGAAAGTAAAATGCTTCGAGATACAAGGTTCAGTTCCGGTATGATAACTTCTGCAATGTGCGAGAAAAGGACCTGTATGGCCTGCTTGCCAAAGTATGTAGAGGTACTTCAGAACCTACAATGTGCTCTTTATACCCACTGAATATTTTAAGTGCATTTCTCCTAATGAAATTTTAACCACATAGCACAGAGTTTCTGAATAGTAAAGTGGAACTATTATGCAACAGAAAAAGAAGGTCCATTGGCTGATTCTTCAGGTGTCCGTCACGCAGAGTATCCCAGCTGAAAAACCGCATGTCTGAACAGCTTAAAGAATTAACACGGCTTTTAAAAATTTTAGTTACTTTTACAACTGTGACTTGTGCCATTTGCAAAGTGCACAATAGGTACTGCTAGTGCTAAGACAATTAGCCACAATCAAAGTGCACAGTCATTCATCTGCAAAATTGTTCAAAATTTATACGGATAGTCGTGTCTGAGCTTTCGAAGAAGGTCTGATAAAACAGCACAATTCTATGTGTAATTTATGCTGATGATGTGACCCAGGGGTAATCTCATGCTTCTGTGAATATTAGTGAGTGCCCTGTCGCTAGTGTGTCTTTGATGCTAACATCAGTAAAAAAGCTGGTTTTGTAGCAACTAATCTAATGTAGATTTCTAATCAATTCGCTTTTTCCTTCAGACCTGCCTTCTCCCTTCCTATCTTTAAAATATTAGGAAGCATGTGTATTAAATGTACTGTTTTCTCCTGAGAAAATGAGCCTGAATCCACTACAATTGCTCTAAGGCCAAAGGAACGATCAAGGGAAAAGGTCTCGATGAATATTTAGACGAATTTTACTGTATCAAAAAGTAATTAAATTTCATCACTGTAGTGCAGGAAAAAGAAGGATTGGAGATGAATTTTGTTCAGGATTCAAACCAGAAGTTTCTTCTGTGCAGGAGGCCAGGCATCTTAACCACACAGATACTGAAACTAGTCTCTGTGAGGTGCTCTTCTGTCATCAAGCATTCTTTCTAAGGATGACAAAACCAAACACATCTGTTCACATCTTCCATAAAATAAGTTTGTATTCGTTCAGGTCTAAAGCACAGATAATTCTAATATTAGAAACGAGGGAGTTTGTGAAGAACGAGGGAGTTTGTGAAGAGTGAAGGACATGGTTTTTCTTTCAGGCTATCAGGACGGTAATCAAGTCTTCCTTTTCAGGAGAAATAGGCAGCGAGTGGAAGATAGGAAGGACTCCATGGAATACAGCCTTGGAAAGACTGTTCTCTGCAGTCCACTGCACGCTACGGCTTTTTTCCACATGAGTTTCACTTAGAAAAGTGCCTACGGATGAATAACCTCTAATAAGAAGAACAAGTTTCCTCACCTTTAGCTGAATTAGTTGTGTATGTTTTGCATAATAACATTTTAATTTGCCTTAACTGGATTCTTTTTCCATCTTTCAGTATTAGCAAGGCATGATTATGCAAGACAGAATTTAACCAGTTATGGAACACGCATTAGGAATGTCCTTAATCTTTACTGGAGCTGACGGTTTTCAGTACTGGTCTTTTTCCTACTCACCATCCGAAAGCAATTTCAGGACCAGTGCAGCAGGAAGACCAGTAACAGACTACCACAGCTCGTTATTGCTGTCCCTTCTACTCCTAGATTTTGTGGTTACAGATCAAACATTTCCTGTAAGTTTCCTGACATTCCATAAGAGCTCTCTAGGGATACACTATTCTGACCAAAGGTGGTCTGACTTGCTATCGGCTGTGCTAAAACACAGTGAAGGTTCTTCACTATTCCAGGATACACTGAGTTAGCTTCAAGAATTTTAATTACTTCCTTTACCAATGACATGGAAAGGTAATATAAATGTATCTCCTAATAGGAATTGGTTCCTAATCCACATAATAGAAACCTGGCTTTCTAAACACAGTCAGCTTTCTGTTCCACCTCTGTTCAATTCCAGAAAGGAGCAGACACTGATTTTGCTCTCGCTGGTGTTGATGTAAATGTTTTAATCTATGCAGGCTATATACAAGGAGGCAAATACTTTTTGCACTTGGCACATCTATACATGTCACGTTGAACATAAGTAATAAAGCACCTGCTGTGTCTATAATACAATCACAAGATCTAGTTATTTATATGGTAGATGTACTCAGAACTAAATCCAAGAGCGTTTTGTCGCTGCAGTTAAGTTTCCTTGTTTGCTACAGAGAAAGGGAATATTGGTGAGTGTTGCCGTTACCATTTTCTCCTGTTTCATAATGCATTTGCTTTTAATTTAGTTTTTTCTGAAACCTTATACTCAAGGGATGATGATTAAAGAACAGCACATTGTAAAATCAGTGAAATGAGTAGTATGGTTAAGTGTTCGATCTTTTCTACAAGCTCTGGAGGCATTGTCCCTAAGTCAGTGAGTATTTTTTTCTGAATGATTTCTTGTCTTACTAATGGCACAAATACTGTATTGACTGCATGTTTCTTGGGAAGTTACATGATCATGGTTAAGTAGGAAAAAAAAAAAGGAAGAAGCATGGGGCAGTGGAAAAGGAAGGACTGTCTCTCGAGTTCCAGTAATGCACATTCTTTGAAGAGTATCGTGTACTCAAATAATGCCCTTGCTGACAGGTATTCTTTTGTAACTTGAAATCTTATGAAACTTGGGTTAATGTTGTGTCTTGAACCCATCTACGTTAGAAATGATGGAAAATAACTGCAAAAAGCTGTAAACCTACCCTAATCTTTGGTCACGTTTTCCTAAGTGCTTAATGTCAGCTCTACTCCTGAAAGGAAAGTCCGGCACCTGGTTCTAAACAAGGTTTCGTGCTCCTTGTTCTCATGTCTGAGCTGGCTGGAGCCTTGGGCTGGCACAAATTTTAAACACTAAAGCTGGCGAGTTTCTCAAGATTAAAATCATTTTGGCTGGATTGTTTCTTTCAGTGGAAGGTCCAGGTTAAATCAGTGTAAGTACCACAAGTACTGGTAATATAAATTGATTGACTAGTAATAGTTTGGGGCACCTCACTACAAGGGAGACATCGAGGTGCTGGAGTGAGTGCAGAGGAGGGCAATGAAGCTGGTGAAGGGCCTAGAGAATAAATCTTAGGAGGGGAGATTGAGAGAGTTAGGGCTGTGTAGTTTGAGGAAGAGGAGGCTTAGGGGAGACCTCATTGCTCTCTACAACTGTAGACATTGTGAAGATGTCTATAAGACATTGTAGGGATGTTGGTGCTGGTCTCTTCTCACAGGTAATTAGTGGTCGAACCAGAGGGAATAGTTTCAAGCTCCAACAGGGTAGGTTTAGATTGGACATCAGGAAAAATTTCTTGATGGAGAGAGTGGTCAGGCACTGGAATGGGCTACCCAGGGTGGTGGTTGATTCACCATCCCTGGATGAGTTTAAAAGATGACACTTAGGTGTAGAGTTGGAGGATCTGTTTCAGGGATGAACTTGTAGAGTAGGATTGATAGTTGGACTCGATGATCCCAAGGTCTTTTCCAATCTGAATGATTCTATGGAATTAAAGTAGTTAAGAAAAAATATGCAAGAATGATTTTGATACACAGGCCTTATGATAGGTTCTGATTTATAGAAGCCTTTTACAAAGATCTCACCTGGAATTTGTCTTCACTGATTTGCTACATAATCAGAGTGAAAATGAAGCCTTCCCCCAGCCCCTGAAAAAATGTCAGGAACAGGTTAACAGAGAGAGCAGACAGCTCACACACTCCTTTTTTTTTCTCTTTCAGAAGGCTGGCAGCAGTGAGCACAGTTTGGAAGGAAGTTTCTGTAGGCAGTAATAAGTATAATAATAAAGCTCCTGATGGCTGCCTAGAGATGCTACTCTGTGCTCCGTTTTGGTGACAGAGATACAAAAAAGGAGAAAGCAAAAAGTTCTAGTAATAATTTCCTGAAAAGGTCAAGCTGATAAATGCTCATATCATGCTCATTTACTTTCCCTTTATACGTGTCCACAAGAGTGAAGCATACGATGTCTCTTGTTGTCTTCTTTCCTTCCCTTTATGGGACTGAAGTGGTGACAGATTTTATTGTTGTTATTGCTCTACACCCATTCCTTGTATGAATTTACTTGACCTTTTTATTTCTTGGAGACTGTAGCTGTGCATCTATTCCCTACATAGGAGAGAAACAGGGGTTCACTTTAGTTGTTCACTTGTTTTTCTCCTTGCTCAACAAACTACGGAGAAACAGTGATCTTTATATTTTTATTCAAAGAGTGTGTCAGTTCTGCACTTACATGTGGGTTCTACTTGTATGTGTGTGATTGTGTTTAAACCTCTCCCAGCAATAAGAGGGACGAGGTTCAGGCTTGCTAAATTCAGGTGATGAGAGAGCTTTCCCAAAGCTGTCTTTTGGTGCTGGAAAACGAAACCCCCACCGTTTCGAATGTATTCTTAGTCTTGCTTTCATTTGCACATCATTGCGTATTCACGATCTGAAACAGAAAAATTTGGAAAATTTTTATCTGGGAGGGAAAGGTAAGAGATTGTGGAATATAAGGAAATATGTCAACCAAATATGTGAGAAAAAAGCAAATTCCACCTACATTCAGGAATCTAGCTTGCCTCTTAGATACAACAACTAAATTCTTTGGTCTCATTGACTCATACAATAATAGAAATCTATTTGGCAGGATTTTGGCAGGTCCATGACAGTTATAGGCAGTATCCCACTCTTTACTTCCCACTCTGTACTCTTGCACCACCAACCACCACTGAAAGGTACAAAAAAATATACGCATTTTTGAGGCATTCCTAGTTTGCCTGTCATAGGCTTATTCCAGCAGTGCTAAAATAACTAGGTAGAAATGAGAGAAACATTTCATCTCTGGACAAAGTCTCTCTTCAGTGCCCTTTGATGCAGGGGCATACCTCTCACAAGCTTCAATTGTAGGCTGGTTTGGCAACCTGGCTCGTCCTGCAGAATCCCTCCTGTTGGCTCATTGTTTAGTGCAGTAAATGGTCTTACGTGACACTGTTCAGCTTGAGCTTGGTCAGTGATGGAGTAGACCCCTGTCATCCTTTCTTCCCTTTGTTTACTGAAAAGCACGGCTCAAGGTGGCCCATTTGCCTATTTGTAAGTCTCGTTACAAGGGCTCCAACGTTGTCACGTACAGTCAGAGCCTGAGTTCCTAGTAGTACTGCAAAATGTCATTTGTTAAGCTCTGGGTAGCCTTAGTCACATCAAAACTACTGCCAGTGAGACAGGGTAAGCTGCTTTCTTTCTCCTAGAGAGGAAGTGTCATTGTGTCCCCTTAACCTTTGTAGCACCAGACCTCACACCGATCAGAAATAATCCTTGTTCTGGTCCTACACTGGACCACAAATCCAGGCTTTACTCACAGGCTAGTTAGGATTTTTTAAGTTTCCTGAAAAATGCCCCTGAGATTAAAAGGAGAAGTTCTCCGTTAATGTTTCTCTTTCTGCTCCAGGTTGTTGCGCTGAGTGTGCTGTGAAAGCAAAGGATTTCCCCTGAGCATGTTGAGAAAGAGAATTATGCAGAAAATAGTCTGCAGACTACACTGAGCTTTCGGTCTATAAATGAGACTTTTCATGGGAGAGAAAGGAAAAATCTCCCATGTTTCCATGAAAGGAAGAGAAGCTCAGAGCCTTGTTTTCTAAATGATAAAAAAAAGAAGTGGAACTTCCCTGAATAAGCTGAGAGTCAGACCTCTGTGTGGGTTTGGAGGACCATTTCCTGACCCACTGCTCTTTCTGTAATTTTTTGTAATTAACCTGAACATAAATAGCTCCTCTTGCTGTATGAAGTCTCATTTCTTACACAGTCTCTTTTCCTTAACAGTTTAATCAAACTAATTGTGACAAGCAGGATAGCTGCATAAATATTTAAATGTGGCGCATGAGGATGGAATTATTTATTCTGCAAGTGCAAGCTTAACGTAACTATTTTTGGAAGCCATCTCATTCTCATATGGTGGTGCAATTTGGTCATGCTTGCTGCCTGCTGAATTCCACGTTTAATGTCACCAACGGCTCAAATATGTAGTTTGCACAAGTCCTAAACAATAGGACAAACAAGACACGGGAGATTATGCTGGTTTTCCTAAATTCAACTTTCAAGGGACTCCAGTTTTCTAAAATTGGGTTGACAAAGACATAGGTGATGTCCTTCATTGCCCAGTCTTGTCTCATGCACGAAGAGGCATATGCTCCGAGCTGGAAAGACAAATACCACGTTGATGGCAGGTGCCGAGCTGCACAGGAAAATGCCGAATCTGAAACGCAGGACTAGATTTTATCTCATGCTGTGTTGTGACTTTCAGCGTTTCTGAACTGTGTCTCTCAGGGGACGATGCAGAACTTTACATAAAAACATGTTCTATTGCGGTCATTAGTTATTGCTGTCTAGGGAAAAAAGCGCTGCTCAGCATGAAAAGGGTACCACGCTGCATACCGAGCTGCATCCCCGTACGTGGGTGGCTGATAAGAGTCTCTTGCCTGGCTGCACACATTGAAGGGTGGCTTAACAATGCATAATGGCTCCTTCCTTATGCTTGCCTTCCCAAAACACGTGTCACCTAGCCCTGGCTGCTACCGCCCAGCTGGCAAAGATTGCACTCCAGTTGCTGCTGCTCCCCTGGGCATCAGCCACTGAGCCGAGACCGGTTTCAGCAGCCTTGCAAGGAGGAAACCAGAGAGGAGATTGCACAGGAGGAATAATGCTGGTGGCGTTGATAGGAATCAGTATTAGTCATGTTTGCTTCCGTGTTCATTAGACACTGTATTTCCTGGCATCAGTAGGGTCTGTATTACTAGACCACACCTTGTGCCTCCTTACCTTTAAACGTCTACATGGTGGGATGGTGGCAGAAAACTTCAACAGTATTAGTCAGTGAACTGAAACTAATTAACAACAGTAAACTCCAAATTCAGTGAGAGAAACATCAACTGATTTCGCCTACCCACTTGAACAAACCAAAACACGTTGAAGCATTTTGTGAGAGTAGGATTCAGTTGTGCCCCTCCTGTTGCTGGCCCCCCGTGCTGATACCAGCTACCACACGCTTGCAGAACACTTTGGTTTTTGATTTGTTAGACATGCAGGAGAGCTGCAGAAAAGTAATTCTCTCCTGCTTTTGAAAACAATTTGTTAGGAAGATTTTCTTGTTTAAATAATTCAGTATGTCAGCTTTGCTTCAGATCGTTCTCCTGGTTGGTGTTGGGAGCCTTCAGTGGGAGGTGAATTACGATCACAAGGAATATTGTCATGAAACTCAGAGAGTAGACACCAGCACCTTCTGGGCTTCGATTTCTCTTTTTTTTCTCACTTCTTTTTTTTTTTCCCCAATAAAATTTGCAGAGATTCTCAGCTCTCCTTCTCAGGGACCAAGAGAAGCCAGTTTGCTTGAGCTCAGCTTGTTTTGGAATTGCAGTTTTACTCACAAGCAGCCGAGTTTTGCCACATTCTTGCTGTTTAAACCCCAGAAATTTCTGCTAGTGCTTGTATTTACACGAAATGTTAAAGATAGGAATTGTTTTTAATTAGCTCTTGCCCTTCAGTGTTCGCTTGCCTGTGATTAAAAACACCCCATTTAATCAAAATCAAGCAAGTCTCAAAATGTTGCTTTCGACAGGGTTTTCTAGGACTTAATTTCTCTTTGAAAACGAAGCCGATCTGTCAGTGGTACGTCAGAGCTCAGGTTATGTCTTTGTAACGTGAGAGCTGTAGGCACGGGCGTCTGTGTTGGGTCTATACTGGTTAGGGCGTTTTTGCGTCATGTTTTTTTGGTGGAGAGGTGGCGGTTGGTTCTTTTTCATGGCGTGCCAAAGCCCTCTAGGAGGAAAACAACTCTGAAAACGCTTTTTGTGAAATTTGTTTTTCCATCCAGACATTCCTGTCTCCTTTTCATTATTTCACTCTCTCAAACGGAGTGGTGTAAGTACTTCTAGAGATGCTTCTGGGCTTGATGAATCAGTTTTGCTAAGTTAGGAAGAACTGCAGAATTCTAAGTTAACAAACCACTATGTTCTGGTGTTAGAGCTAAATCAGAGGATACCACTTTCAGTGAAGCACTGCTGCTGTTTTTTCCCCGAGCTTTCTTTCACTGACAAAGTCACGTCAGGGAAAGGAGAGATTTTTAATGAGCAGATCAGAGCACAGTTAAAATTTTGCCGTGTCACAGTTTTGGAGGACCTTTATCTCTCCTTGCCATGGATTCTGATCAATGCAGTGAATACAGTGTTACCGTATTTACTGTGAAGGCACCAGAATTAATTGGGCTTTTATTGCATGTTAAGAAATCCAACTTGGTCTTTGGCAGCTGACCTTTACCATGGAATATTCTTGAGCTGCACATGTTGCCAGAGGATGCGTTACAGCACACATCTTAGTGCTTCAGGGATGCCGAGACGTGAGCAGACGTCAAGCACGCTGTGTGGAAGGCGTCTGGTACTACCTGGGCAAAGCTTTCTGCAGCTGTGTTGGCTTTTCTTATTAGGGACAAGCACAAACTCCTGACTTGGAGGGAGCAGAACACCTCCTGTTTAACTACCTTATTTATTCCTGCTGTTAGGTACTTTAGAAAACTGGCTTTTGTTTCCTTTCTTTTTTTTTTTATCTTAAGGAGTGAAAAAAATCCTGTTATTTAATTCTAATATGTCTGAAGGATATTTTATTAGGAATGCATAAAATTACAGATATGCCCAGTATGATGTATTGAGGAAACCACCCACAGACTCCTGAGCCCAAAGCTACGTAGTGAAAGGAAAACCATTCTGATGAATCCTGCGCTGTTTCAAATGCCAGCAGAATTTTGCTGCAGTAGCTGTTCCTGATAGTATTATTTTCGGGGTCTCGCTGAGGAACTGGATTTAAACATTCATTGTGTTTTTCTGCAGAGACCAATGTTTTGAATGTTCTATAAGTGCTTTTTTTTTATGGAAAGAAAATTCTCAGTGCATTACAATGATAATGAAAATATGTGAAGTGCTGCAGTTTGGCCATAATGTTGAAACAGTGGAACTTAGTTGAAGCCTTCAGTTATTTTCAAAACTTGAAGTGCTGACTACAGCTATCTTCTGCTAAAAAATTCCATATGTTTCTGCCTAGCTTCTGCCAAAATGTTTAGATACCTAATAAAGCCATCCTTCCAAGGCAAACCAGTGCTACTCTGCTTTTAAAGGACAGGAAACAGAAGCAATGGATGTGGAGGTAAAGAAACCCAAACATATGGACGGCTTACAGGGGAGGGTTTTGCCTGCCCAGGGAGCTTGTTTATGCAGCATCTTTGGACTGCAGCTTGTCTCGAGCCAATTACAGATGATGGCTATCCTGAGCAGCAGTCTGTGGGCTTTTTCACTTCTTTTACCTCACTTCTTGAAATCAGGGAACTGCTAACTTCAACGGGATCTGAATATGCATGAATGATGGCTGGCACACATTTTTCAATGGGAAGGAGGAGATTAGGAGAATATGACACAAGCTTTGGAGGGTGAAGCGCTTGTGGGTTGTGTGATGCCGTCCTCTTGTCTGTTTTTAGCTTGGTTCAGTGGCAGTCCCTTGAGGCAAGGAAACATCACACATTCATAAATAGATCACACTTTTATTTTGTTCATGTTTTCATTTTGTTTGTTCTTGCATTTTAATGTTTTCCCTTCACATCATGTATTTAATCTCTTGACAAAGAAAAAACAAAGATATTCTTGCCTGATAAGAGCCCAACTAATACAATCAGCTTAGCAAGACATTTGTAATACAGGTTTTCCTGTGACACAAGCCGGATTTTCAAGCTTTCTCTAAAGTAAGGAAGTAATCCCAGAAAACAGCACCACACTCTATAACATAAAAAAGGAAGCTGTGACCGTATGACGGGAAACTGAGCCTAATGTGGAGGAGATAAGAACGCGTTTGGTTTTGTCATGGATCCATCTTACATGCTGTTATATAGAACGTTGCATGACTGGTGAAGCTAAAGGTAATAATAATGATGGAGAAATGTTGCAGGACAATTGCAGGACGGGCAGGGCTTTTGGGGTTGAATGAAGGAAAAGGGCGATCAAGCTAAGCCTATGTTAGGGTGTTACTGGTGAACACCAGTGGTCTTACTCAGAGGTTAGCATTTTATTGTTTCTTCATACCGAAGACACTCCACCTTACTTACAACAGTGCTGAGACCCTTACCTGTCTCAGATGACATCCTGCATTTGATGGCAGAACGGAGCTCTTTATTCCGCACTGATGTGCTGTGAGAGCGTTTCTCTAACGACAAAATTCATACGGTCGGACATTCGTGTCTGGTTCAGAATATTTATTTATTTACAAGTGTTAAACCAACCTATGCCAGTCACACCTTCCCGGGTGTTTAAGGCTGAGGTTTTTAAAGATCCTAACTCGCTGAAGTGCCAAAAGGCTGTTTTATTTTTCTGCCAAAGTTTTTAAATTTAAAGTGCTTATTTATATATAGTTTTTAATATACACTCAGTTAATTTAAAACAGTCTACACACAAGTGATAGCTGAGGTGGCTGACATTACCTAGATTCTTGGGGCATGTTAGGTCATGGCAGTAAATCAATTTAGGAAGGAAAGAGTAAGTGACCGAAGCAGTTAGAGCACCGGCACTCCAGTAAGGGTTATGTACGCAGCATGTAGTTCAGTTAGCAACCAGGGTCTGATGTGTCAGAATTGCTGCACTGGTATGGTTTGGAGCTGTGACATTACCAGGCATGATGGAGACAGAAATAATGAACTGTTTTTCTGTGAGGAAAGCTGGGATAGAGCACTGGTGCCACGTTACCTATTTAACTTGAATTCAGACGGGAAGTTCAGCTAAGAAAAGACCATCATTCTGTCTGCAGGTTTGATAGTCTATACTAAAAATATGTGGAAGAATAGACCACTAAGACCTCAGTCAGTGATGAAGTTCAAGAAATCCAGTACTAATGACACGTATAAAAGCTCTAGAAAATGCAGTGGGCCAGTATTTTTTGTTTGCCTTAGATGTACGTGCAGACTGACCGCCAACCTGGTTAACTCATCGTCAGAGCTTGAAGACACCAGAGGAAATGCAGCCAGTGAGAGATCAGAGGACGAGCATTTACTGGAGTCACTCAGGGTAATTTTACAAAGATTGAGACCTGCCACCAAAGCACCGGTGATAATGTGTCGTGCAGAGATGTCAGCTCTGCCCCCCGACTTTTCTGTAGTCTCTGTGCCTCTCTGAATTTCTATCAGGCATTTGATACAGAACCACCAGTGTTTGGATTTTTCCAGTTCCATCCTGCATCCGTTTGGTGCCCTTATGAAGGCTCACGATACAATAGACATTCCTAAAAATGTGATGGGTGTTTTGTACATTCCTTAAAATCATTATGACATCTTCAGCTGGTTTTTTGTTCACTAACAGTTTGTAATTGAGGCGCATGGGGCAGAGAACCGAGTTACACGATTTGGGAGTCATTCTACAAGTAATCAACATTTTTGACAGCCTGACGTGCTGTATTCTATTTGGTATCACAGAATCACAAAACATCAGGAACTGGAAGTGACCTCAGAAGATCATCTAGTCCAATCGCCTAGATCAAGCCACACAGACTGATTTAAATAAAAGAAAAAAAATTGAGGTTGTTTTTACTTAAAGACACAACATTCCACTGTCACCTCAGATAACACTTTTACTGTGTCACTGGTATTAAAGATTTTCTGTAAAACAGTTCTGCATTTCAGATCATTTGCATCTCAGTCAGCAGCTCCTGTTAGAAATGAAGCAAACCAGGTATCTTGTGTGAAGGTTTATCAAAGACTTTTTCTCTTTTGGCAAAAGTACCTGCCGTACAAGCTTCCATCTCACTGCACACTGCAAGTTGTGCTTTGTCAGACGGTTACTATTAACATCCTTGGTGTGTTGGCACAAAGGGTTTGTCTGTGAATGGAGGACAAGCAGTGCTGAGGCTGTCTTTCAGTTTTTCAGAGGCTGACGACGTCCACTGCTTGAATCCTGGTGTTCTCCCACACGCTAAACCACTGCTGCAGTACTGGGGATCACGAAAACCTTTACAGTTTTACTGGTACAGGATTGGATGTGAGGCAACAGAATGAAATGGAGTTTATATGACTTACTAGAATGTCGAGGCACTTTCATCTTGTAGGATGCTGCTCTGCATATTCTTCTGAAAGTCCATAAAATACAGATTAGTGCAGAAAACAATTTTTCTGAGCATTTCCTACTGAATGCTAGCGTGTTGCATTCCTCTTTTCCACACACCTTAATATTCTTATTAAACAAACATGCTGTGTACGCTCTAGGTATTGCATAATAGACCATTAGTATAGATTCTTGTTCATAATGCACCAGCTGGCACCAGCTGTGTGATCTGTGTTGATCCGTAAGACAGTGACTTTACTCTTGTCGTGTGTGTCACTATCACATGAGAAAGGGATAACACAGAGTTCAGGGTTCTGTCGCACTTCGGTAATGTGTCTGTTAGTTAAACGTTTGCTATTCTGAATGGGCTGTAGATCGACAAGCTTTAAGAGTTTACTCTGAAACTCCCTGCGAACCAGCATAGACGCTGAAAAGATCATGGTCCTGAAGAGGAACGCTAGGAAGATCATGACAGAGCTATCAGACTTTAATCAGGTATTTAGCATTATTATGAGCGAGAACATTGCGCCAACATTTGCACAATAAGAAGCTGTTACGTTTGTCCTTTGCTCACACGCACAAGAAGCTCCAATTGCTCTACCTAATGTGCTTCAGAGGTTTCTTGGAACATTATCTCTGACAGCCAAACTTCAGAAAGGAAAGGTTTATCAGAATTATTTTGGTGAATCAGTAAGTGCAATCTCTAATTATGCTCCTGGCAGTGCAGTGGAAGAGGCAGGGAAGAGGCTGACCCATCCTGCCACGGCTGCTCTGAGGGCAGCTCTTCCCGGCTGGCTGCCTACTTCTGTCGCGTTTGAGTCAGTCAGAGGGTGAGAGAGGAAACGGCTCATGAACCTCAGCTTGAGTGCAGTCCCTTTGAGAGGTTGGGGCATCCTGATGTCATCCATAGCCCTTCAGGCTGAGACAAGCATCATTTGGCTTCTGTTGCTCAAAGGTTCACGTTCTTAGACCTGCAAAGACTTCTCATGAGATGACCCTAGACGATTACAGGTAGTAGACTCAGAGGCTGCATGAGCATGCATAGATTTATGTATTTTTAAAGCAGGATGCAATAATTTAACTCTAGAAAGCAATTTGAAATATTGACATTGCTTGCAACATGTAGGTTCTTTGTGTGATTGATTTCTTTAGGCTGCAATGAATGCTCGAGACAAAAGAGCAATACACGTACAAACGAAAACGAAAGAAGCTGCTAAAATGAGGGTCTTGAAACTAATTTTTGGAAGAGTCTGCCGTGAGCGTTTTTCTGGAACTCAGAACTAACCACCAAGTTAGGAAAAATTAGATGTCTGCAAGCTGTATCTAGATAAAACCTGTTTGTGTGACCTGTTGGCAGGAAAGGCTGGCACAGTACGGTTCCTTCAGAGTATAATAGGTATTTACCGGCCTGAGGTTTTTTTCCTTCAAAAGACTATGATGGAAAAGATGCTCTGTCTCAACAGGTCTGGTACTTGTTTGTATTCAGGACCTCACTTGCTCACTTGGCCAAAAATAATCTATATTTTGCCGGTGATTGCTAGACTTAAAGGGCAGTGAAATGAATCGTAGCTCACGTTAAATATCACCAGAATATCTCTCCGAATAAATATGTGTTTTGTCCTAGTAAAGACAGTGGAACTGTGTACTTACAGCTCGTGTTCCCGGCAGCATTACTATCAAAAGCCCTTCCCTCTCTTTTTTTGGGTAACTTATTTTCCACACCTTTGCTGCAAAAATTTATAGTCTCTTCTTTCTTCCACTTCTGACATCTTCGGCAGAGAAATTTCACCTGCTCCAAAAACTGTGAATCCATCCTCTGCACCTGCATTTAAGGGATTTATTGCCTGCAAGCTGGAAAGCCAATATTAGCTTGGTTACTGTGGTAACAGACTCATTTTCAGCAGCCTGTAATGAGCGCTGGTAGGAGCGGGGCTGCTGTTCTTGAGCTCTGTTTGTGTACGTGTATTTTAAACACCTTTCTCCCTCACCGCAGTAACCCCCAGTACAAAGGTGCTAGTGTCTGGAGCGTTCTCATAAAGTTCAGATCGCAGCGGCACTCTGTTTGTGCGAGCTGAGTAAACTCAGATGTTTTTGCAGAACCCTGGCCTATCACCCCAATTAATACGTTACCAAAAACCTTCGCTCAGGACCGGCTGCTCCACTGAAGCTCCAGCTGAATTCTCTGTTCTATGAAAGCCTGTAGACTGAAAGACCTTCTAGCATCTTGTTCTTACACACATTTTTGAGACAGAAGGAGCCTGCACACTGGTGCCTTTGGAACTAGGTATATATCTCAGCTTAATAATTATGTTTGCGGAGACAGGAACATTGTTCCCTGGATTTCTTGTAAAGTAATAACTCTTTAAATTACATCACAGAAGCGTTGAAAGGATTGCTCATCATTTATAAAACTGATAAAACTGCCAGTACCTTTATGAGATGCTGTGGTTCCCCCACCCCCCGCTCAGTGCTTGGCTCTCTGTAGAATTCAGTTTTCACAACTTGTACACATTTATCCATTCTAAAAATGCAGCACACCAAGGCTTGCTGGGCTGCTCGTCCTTGCCCTGCTCCTTGCCTTGGCTGCACCTCTTGCATGAAGGGGAACGAAGGCATTGCTACTTCCCTCTCCCCGCTGTGTGAGATCATCAGATTGAAAAAGAAAAAGATTATTCATGCCAAAACCTAGAGACAAGATTCTCTAGGCACAATCAATTTGCAGCAAGAACCACAAATGCGTTACTGTTCAGAAATAAAGATGGTACAGAGCTTCAAGCACTGGTGAAGCAAAGACCGTTAAGGCTTTCTTACACAGACAGACTTACCTTCACTGCAGAACAGCTGAGCAAGGCACGTGAGATCAGCGTAACTGTCAGACTCACAGTTAATTTCCAATATAGGAACAATTCTTAAGGGAATTTATACAAACATTACAGAAAGTTAATGATGGGAGAATGATGAAGGAATCAAGTCTTGACGCCCGATGCCTGCATCAAATTAGTTCATTGCTCAGAAGTACTTTGGAGGGTGTTCTGGTAGTCCAAGATCAGTAGCTTCCCAGTGAGCTCAAGCCCGTCTCTCTGAGGTTAGGACAGAGCTAATCTCATAGTTCACCACAGTGCCTCAATCTTTATATACAAACACAGACGCCAGCAGTGCCACTAGCACCATTATTTCTTCGTTGCCTGATGTGAAAACTTCTTACTATAACTTGTAATGATCTCGCTATCGATTAGATATTTGTCCCTAGTATTTGGGTGTTTTCTTTTCTGGCTGCACCCGAGAACAGCTGATGAGAACCATATGTAGAAGGACGTGTACATGAATTTGAGCACGGCGGTCTTCAGGGTCATCCACGCTTCACCTCTTTCACAGTGTCGTACTCCTCCGGGAGTTTTGAAGTACAGTAGATGGAACCGACTGATGCAGCCATGGCCGTATCGCAGCATTTAAACGAGGCTTATTGTCACACTGTGATGTGAATTTACGCCCGGTTTTCTATTCAGAACAGGGATAGTTTTGTCTCAATTTTTGCTTCTCTCCTGAATTTCTCTCAGTGCATCTTTTAACCTTTTTTTCCTTTTTCTACTCCACTCAAGGGTTACTAATGTGTTAATTTTACCAGACACATATGTGGGTGATTTAAAGAAAATTGAGTTTTTCATTCTGCAGTCACTGACTACTTTTAAAAGTGCTGCTGGGTATGTGTTAGAAACAAGGATCCTTTATCATGGATGTGTTCCTGTGCGACTTGGTCTGGGTGATCCTGCTGTGGCAGGGGGATTGGACTGGATGATCATAGGATCATAGGATCATAGGATGTTAGGGGTTGGAAGGGACCCAAGAGATCATCGAGTCCAACCCCCCTG
>JAOXOE010026374.1:0-22003 GCA_028565055.1 Phoeniculus purpureus
ATCTTTGTGGCTCTGTGCTGGACTCTCTCCAGCAGTTCTGTGTCCTTCTGGAACTGAGGGGCCCAGAACTGGACACAGTATTCTAGATGTGGTCTCACCAGGGCTGAGTAGAGGGGGAGGAGAATTGACAGGTAAGTGTGGCTAGTGAATGTGCAGGAAACACAAGACAAGACATGATTTGTTATATGTCAAATCTTTATTCTGTACATCTCATAATCATAACAAATCTGTGTACGTATAATGTACACTAATATCAGGCTCCTCTCCTTCAGAGCAGCGGTATTCGTCTTGCAGATGCTTTACTGTCCTGTACCAGTTATCCTTTTTATAAGCATCACAAACTCATCAAAGCTGACACTTCCGTCGTTATTTTTGTCCATCGATTTAATTATGTTATCAAGCGAGAATGAGTCCTGTGTTTATTGGAAAAGAAGTAAAAAATAGAGAGAGGGGAAAAAAGATAATGAAATAGATTGGCATGACTATATTGCTGTCAGGAATATTGCCAAGAAGTGATGCAGTCAATAACAGTCAGTGTTAATTGAATATGCTGCTGACAGTGTTGTGTTTACCAGTTTTACTGGATAAACTAGAACTACAGCCCGTGCTATCGCTGGCGAAAAGTGTTAACAAAGATATGGTAAGAAGTATCAAGCCTTGCTCTGACGCGTTCGTTCACTCTTGTGTTTGTAAATTTGGAATTTCCAAAAGGGAGCAGGTAGAGGAGCTGCATCGCTTACATAGTCCTTAGTAAAAATTAACATGCATAACACCTACTGATTCATTAGATACTAATTTGGACTCCACATACACTTTCCCTCCTCTTTCCCCCTCTATACTAGAAATACTGTGGTCACTGTTGAATAGACCTTGCTAATGTATTGAATCTCATTTAGATTATTAGCTCCTTTTTGTGTCTGGTAAGAGCAAATGTAGCATCCTGATGCAGTCAGTACTCTGACAACATCCCTGATCAGGCTAGTTAAAGAATATAAAAGCAGAGGCATGAATATGTCTGGTATGCAAACAGAAAACACCAGTACTGCTTTCCCTGAACACTTCCATTCTGGGATAAAATGGGTATGGCACTAAATTGTCTACAGCTAATATAAAAAGCATTTTATTCCTGAGTTTGCCATCACATTTCCTATTCATTTTTGCCAGTTAATTTTTGACATGTTTTTGTAATGGAGAAATGAAACACTTATTTTAATGAAATTAAATTTTCATTTAGTTTTATTTACTATTTTTTTGGTTTTCCTTATTAGTCACTTCATGTTAATAACATGACAGAACTGGATTGCTCTAGTTCTCAATATTTTTCTATTGAGGTGCAACTCAACTTCTTTTAGTCCTTGTCAGACATCCACAACACAGTATTTAAGGATTTCTCGGAAAGTTCGGGAAAGGTCTGGTAGAGAACACTTACAAAATCAGAACCTAGATTTTTTTTTTTATCTAGTTACAAGAAATGGGTATTTCTCTAGCTTGATGGGAGGTCTTTTCTTCACTGGACGTGTTTAGAAAAAGAGAGAGAAATTGACTCCTGTCTCATATTTTAAATTTGTCCTATGAATTTGCTTGGTTTATAGATTTTTCTGTATATTGTCTAGATTCAAGATTAAAAAAAAATAATAGAATCACAGAATGACCAGGGTTGGAAAGGACCTTAAAGATCATCTAGCTCCATCCCCCCTGCACAGGCAGGGACATCTTCACTACAGCAGGTCACTCAGGGCCACATCCAACCTGGCATTCAACGATTCCAGGGATGAGGCAGCCACAACTTCCTTGGGCAACCTGTTCCACCATCTCAGCACCCTCACAGGAAAGAATTTGTTCCTCATGTCCAACCTCAGTCTCCCCTCTTCAAATCTGGAACAGTTTCCCCTTGTCGTCCCTCTACGCACCCGTGTCGAAAGTCCTCTCCTGGCTTTCTTGTAACCCCCTTCCTTCAGAGATTGGAAAGCTGCTAGAACGTCACCTGGAAGCCTCCCCTTCTCCAGGCTGAACAACTCCAACTTGCTCAGCCTGTCCTCACAGGGTAGGTGCTCCAGCCCTATGATCATTGTAGTTGCTCTCCTCTGGACACCTTCCAGAGCTCTATGTAAGACTTAGCTGCATTATTCCTGGTGAAATTTGGTTTATATGAAATAACCCAAACAAAACAGTTTCTTAGACTTTTGCATTTTATTTCCTAGAGCTTTGTTATAAACTCCCTGTTCAGGAGTCTGTTTGGAGGTACCATTCATTCATATGTCAATGAAGTTTTATAAGCCAGCCCTTATTTATGGAGTGAGTAAAAAACATTTGGGCACAGTAATCATAAACATGGAATGGTTTGATTTGGAAGAGACCTTAAAGATCATCTAGTTCCATGGGCAAGGACACCTCTGACTAGACCAGGTTACCCAGAGCTCCATCCAGTCTGGTCTTGAACACTTCCAGAGAGGGGGCATCTACAACCTCTCTAGGCAACCTGTTGCAGTGCCTCACAATGAAGAACTTCTTCCTAATGTGTGATCTAAGAAGTAATTACTAACAACAAATAATCTGCCTTGCACAACTTCATTGCCAGTATTCCCCTTTTCCTATCCATTTCACAGGAAGCACAGTGACTATAAGAGGAGTGAAACTTACCTTCAGGTACTGTGCAAATTGATTCTGAAGTAGATTTTTCAGCCCACCAATGGACAGTGCACTGGTACTGCCCTCCATTAAAGCATACTGTGTAAAATACTTCAGAAGGTTGTCGTTGAGTAAATGTTCCATGATTCTTAGGTCTTCTGTCTTGTAGAATAACTGCAAACAAAGCAGACAGAAACAATGCTGTACATCAGAAGTTTAAACTACACCTGACTCCTTGTTCCATGGTTTGCCAACCGTGTGAAATACTTAATCTGGATGAAAAAAGTTGCAAGTTGTTTAGTTGTTTTGTTTGTTCCTGTAAAAGTGGATCAACTCTGCCAAGAAACAAAACAAAGCCATTAAGTTCAAAGATTTGAGGCACCTAATATGTTTAGGTTATGCTCACCTCACTCAAAATCCAGAGCTTTCAAACGTCTCCCAGCAGCAGTGAGAGTCTCAGATTGAGGCCACTTTTATAGCTGCTTGCATGCTCCACCCTAATTATGAAACTGTCATTTGTCATTGAGTCAGTGCACTAGTTTTATTGTGTTTTCAACAGTCAAAGGAACAGGATACTTCAGTATTAGAAATGAGTAATATATTGAAAAAATCTGTGAATCGGTTTGGCATCACCATCCACCACTGCACTCAGTGTAGGCTTACTTGGTCTTTATAAGCCATCCTGGAGAGGTTTTTCTCTCCTAATGTTGTGTATTTTACACTTTGAGATATACCACACCCAAAGAAGCCTGACAAAGACTCCTGAGGGAATACGTATAGCATTTGTTACTCCAATGCACTTTAGGAAAACGGTAAATATAAAATAATTTTAACAACATCCATACAAACAAGTAGAGTATGAGGAAGCTTCTCACTGGGGTTTTGTTTTTTTTTTTTTGAGTTGATAATGACCACTGCCCAAACCAGTGCCTCAAATTTTGTGCTTTTACTTCGCACCAGAGTTTTATCCTCTGCAATGACATTTTGGTTGCTGCTGTTATGTGTCAAAACACTTTGTGTTGTGAATGGAAAAAGACTGAAGCATTCTAAGTAGGAAAGGCAAATCTAACGTTCTGTAAACAGTTCTATCTTGGATAGATCTTCGTAACTGGCTATTGTGTTCTACAACTGGTGAAATCGTGTTCTGCTGATGTTCTGTGGGGCATTTTTGACTTCTATTCAACCTGTGGTTGATGCTTCATGACTCAACAGTGCTGGTTTTACAGAAGCTGCTGGCTCTGGCTGTGGTTTCCCATCTGCCCAAAGTCTGCTGGTGTAATTTTTTTAGTGCTAAGCTCCAGATTTGCATACTAGATCTTTCACCCTGTGCATTACTTGTTGAGAATCGAATCGTCATTGCATCACTTATAACTTTGAGCCAAGAGCTTTGTGGATCTGTAAGAGATAAATAGATTGGAAGGGGTGTTTTTAGAACTGCAGATGTATGGGTCTAGGGTTCCATTCTAGCTAAGAAGGCAGTTTCCAGAGAAGAGTAGGCAAGCTTTGCTAGATGAACCATGTAGATACACACCTTGGTAAAGTATCTGCATGTGCTTATAGTTGCTTCCCAACATGTCAGAGTGTATTAGAAGAGTTCTGCAGATACCATAGACTTCATTCTTCTCTTTGTCTTTGAGCAGAGAAATCACAGAATCATAGAAAGTTCTTGGCTGGAAGGGATCTCTAGAGGTCATCTAGTCCAACCTCTCTATGCAGGGACAACTCTACCTAGGTCAGGTTGTTCAGAGCCTCATCAAGCCTGATTTTAAATTACTCTAAGGATGGGGCCTTCAGCACCTCCCCGGGCAACCCATTCCAGTGATCAACCACCCTCACGTTGAAGAATTTTTTTGTAATATCGACGCTAAACCTGTCCTTTCCCAGCTTGAACCCACTGCTCCTTGTCCTATCTGTACAAAGCCTCTTGAAAAGAACTTCCCCTGCCTTCATGTAGACCCCCCTCAGGTACTGGAAGGTCAAAAGAAGGTCCCCTCGGAACCTTCTTTTCTCTAGGCTGAACAGCCCCAACTCTGTCAGCCTGTCCTCATATGAGAGATGCTCCATTCCCCTGATCATTGTAATGGCCTTCCTCTGGATGCACTCCAATGTGTCTGATGTGTCTGCAGTCCCATCCTTCTGATTTGCTTCAGAAATCTTTGCTGATTTAGATTTCTTTTGGGAGTCCTGCTTCTTGGATCTACTAATACCTTCTTGAATTAGTCCATCCTCCGTGAGATGCTGTGCCCCAATGTTGTACAGCCTGTTCACTGTTCTGGGCACTCATGGCGTTGCAGATTTAAATAACGCCTGAAGCACACAGTTGCTGAGGAGAATCTGTATGTCATTTTATAGTGAGGTGGCAGCCTGTGAGTCTGTAATAATGGAAGACCTTGTCAAGTTTCTTGACACTATTTCAAGGTTATTATGGGGAGGACAAATGCACCTACTTCAAATTCAGTGCAAAAGCTTGGCATTAGCTTGAGGATCAGAGAACTAGGGTCAGGGAGTGTCCTTCTCTGGAGATGTGTAAAACCTGCCTGGACGTGTTCTTGTGTGACTTGATCTAGGTGATCCTGCTGTGGCAAGGGATTGGTCTAGATGACCTTTCGAGGTCCCTTCCAATCCCTAATGTTCTGTGATTCTGTGAATCCCTGAGTCTTTGTACTACCCAACTGAGGGATGACTCTGAAAATGCACTTTGTCCTATGCTTGCTTTTTAATTCATTAGAAAGACAGAAGTTGCTGTTGTCATCCATCACTTGCAGAACCTCTACTGCTGCTACAGTAGATGGTGGTAGCAACACAAGCAAGTCTGGGAGTCCTGGTCTAGAATGCATTGTGTGGGTTAGGGCAAAACCCCTACAGCAAACGGGCATGAACTCAGTGGTCATTCAAAACAATAAATTAATAGTAAAGTTCTTTTGTTTTCCTTTCATTTCTGCTGTCAAAAGAACAAGTATCTACTCCTTTCTCCTTGCTCCTTCTACCCTTTGGTAGATAATGTAATTTCAGTAGTAGTACATGACTACTAGTGCTGCGTCTACTTGCTGGGTGGTGAATAGCTTGAGAATAGTCCTGAGGAGAAGGACTTGGATGTGTTGGTGGATGTGAAGCTCAGCATGAGTTGACAGTGCTGAGGGCAACCCATAAGGCCAGTGGTATTTGGGCTGTGTCAAAGAAAATGTGACCAGCAGGTCAAGGGAGGTGATTCATCCCCTCTACTCTGCTCTTCTCAGACTTCGCTTGCAGTACTGCATCCAGTGATGGAGTCCCCAGTATAAAAAGGATGTGTAACTAATGGAGTGAGTTCAGAGAAGGTCCACAGGGATGATCAGAGGGTTGGAGCACCTCTTCTATGAAGACATGCTGGGGGAATTGGGACTGATCAGCTTGGAGAAGAGAAGGCTCTGGAGGGGGACCTTACAGGAGCCTTCCAGTGCCTGAAGGGGTCCTGCAGGAAAGCTGCAGAAGGACTTTTTATGAAGGACTCTAGTGGTAGGACAAGGAGAATGGTTTCAAGCTAAAAGAGGGTACAGTTAGACTGGATCTTAGGAAGAAATTCTTTGTTATGGGGGAGGTGAGGCTCTGGAACAGGTTGCTTAGAGAGGCTGTAGCTGCTCCCTCTCTGCAAGTGTTCAGGGCCAGGTTGATGGCTCCTTGGCAGCCTGGTCTAGTGAGAAGTGTCCCTACCTAGAGCAGAAGAGTTGGAACTAGATGATCTCTGAGGTCCTTTCCAACCTAAACCATGCTATGATTCTGTGATTCTATGATCAGGTGTCGTGCTAAGGTGTCTGCTGCTAATTCTCGTTGTGTACAGCTCCTGCCTGTGGTAGCCCCAGCATGTTTAGTGCTTTATCCTTTTTTGGAAGCTGTGTCAGGAAGCTGGAGTGCCTCATATGTGTTGTTTTCATTACAGTATTCCCAAAACATTTGTTTAAGTATTAAATGACTTGTCTTTACTTTCAAGACACCTTTCTGTCTTGAAGATATAGCAGTGAGATGCATAGTACAATTGAAGAACTGCATTTCGAGGGACCGCAGCTCAATGAATTCAGCACATTAGCCTTGTTAATTGGTTAAGGGTTCATTAAAGAACACCACCTAATTGCAAAATAACATAACCAGTTTAGTTTAGCATAACCTTCCCATGGAATTAAGAGACCAACATAGCAAAACCTAAATGACCTGCTCAAGGGTTGCACTGCAGTTGCATGTCCAATCTGGGGATGAGTCCAGATCTCCTCAGATCAGCTTTAGATAGACAGCACTGCAATCTCTAAGAGGCTGCCTGAATGACCAAGTGGCAAGAGTTGGGGTTTGTAGTGTGATCTCCCAACAATTTGTCCTCTTTTCTCTCAGTCAGACCATAGTGCCTTCCTCCAATAATTTGTGTGGCATCTCTGAACTCTGTGTTGAAATCAGTAGCAAAGCTCAGTTTGGCAGGCCCTGTACTCTGTTGTTGCCATGAGACCCCTGTCTTGCTGTCTTGAAATAGGTGTAGTTTATCCAACACAATCCAGTGATGGCAGAATGATATCCATGGGTGAAAAATTCTTGTTGGTGACCAAGAATTTGAGAAAAACTAAGGAAGTAATAATGTGTTCCTGTTGCCACTATTGGATGATGTGTGACTACCAGATAGCAGCTGTTGTCTAAGCTGAAGAACAAGCACTTGTTACCACGCTTTGATGTCTGTGCAAGCTGACTGACAGTGTTGAAGCAGCAATCCAGCTCTGGTTACAGTATTTTGATGCTCTTTCTTGGATGTATGAATATGTATAGCTCCTGCAGTTTATGACATAATTCAATTAGGTTTGCCCTGGGCCGGAGAAATCATTTCGGTAAGCACTGTGTCCTTCTGGAATTGGCATTTTTATTGCAGCTTACATACAAACCCATTAGTGAAAAAGGAACTGAGTTGATGATTCCTAACTCTCTTTAGGAATGCACATCACACACGTGTCCCTGCGTGTAATTTTCTTTCAGGGACGGTGTCTGCAGATTCAATATTCACTCAGAATTGGCTGTTGTTGAATGTTGCCATAGTAAATTGGTTTGTTGGCTTATTTGGAGCAAGCAGTTCCAATCACACTGGGAAAGTAAGAGAACACAAGCTGCAGGAATGACTGACATTTTGGCACCACTGCCAGTGGTGAAGCTTGTGATGCTGTGGGCACGTGGTCTTAAAGCAGGTTTAATGATGGATTATATAGGAGGGTAACTTGGCTGGTATCCCTTTTGCCCTTGTCATATCCGTCCTGCTGCTATTAATGGCTGAATGGGATGTGACTTTGTGCTCCTTGTTTACCTTAACATGCTGGGCTATAGACTGGGTTGGTCTACTAGTGGATTTGACTGCCATTCACTGACAGTGTTGAAAGGGACAGGGCACCTTCTGCAGGGGTGGGGCTGTCACCTGGGGGCAACAGCTATCTCAGTCATCCTGTTTAATACCCAGCTGATGAGCTAACGCCCTAACCCTCCAGTATTTTTCCACCTTTGGTGTATTGTGGCAACACCACTCTTACCTGTCTGTGAGCTGAACTACTTGAAAGCTGGTTGAGGAATCTCTGTGAGGCTAACCTTACTGCTTGACCATAATATAGAAATGTCTGCTGTCAAGGTGAAATTGGCTGTGCTTTAAGAATATATATTTATGGATGTTGTGCATTTGGAAAGCAAGCAGAAGGTCGTTTTGTGCTTAATATTAACTTATTTCTACTTGCATACTGTGTGTGCATCACCTGTAGCTTCCAGACATCCTTTACCAGACCAAAATCCTTTCTTAACTGTTGTTACTTTTTCGAGTGGAAGTGGAGAAAGATCACAGAATCATTAGGGATTGGAAGGGACCTCGAAAGATCATCTAGTCCAATTCCCCTGCCACAGCAGGATCATCTAGACCAAGTCGCACAGGAACAGGGGGGTCCTAAACATCTCCAGAGAAGGAGACTCCACAACCGCCCTGGGCAGCCTGTTCAATGCTTCGTTACCCTCACTGTGAAGAAGTTTCTTCTCATATTTATGTGGAACCTCCCATGTTCCAGCTTACACCCATTGCCCCTTGTCCTATCACCAGATGACATTGAGAAGAGCCTGGCTCTGTCCTTCTGACACCCACCCCTCACATACTTATAGACATTATTGAGGTCGCCCCTCAGTCTCCTCCAAGCTAAAGAGACCCAGCTCCCTCAGCCTTTCTTCATGAGGGAGATATTCTACTTCCTTCATCATCTTCGTTGCTCTACGCAATGAAGATTATGGGACGAGTGAAGTGAATCAAGTGAATTAAAGTCTCTGGATCAGAGACTCTGTGGAACATACAGTTTAATATCTCACTTGCATAGAAATCTTGCACAGATGTCGAGTAAGTTTGATTTCTTACTGGGTAAAGAAGCAGAACACTATTTGTATAGAACTAATGCTGGTATAAAGAGTACCCACATATCACTGCCTGTTGTAAAATACCAATCCTCATGCTGTATCTGAAGTTCAGTGTGGGTTACCTACAGTCAGTACCAATCAGTAGGAATTCATTTTTGAAGTAGTTGTGCTGCAGATAATTTGCAGGAAATCTGTGGAGATGCAGATGTTTGCTGCTGCCTCAATGTGTGCTATAAGGGCTTGGTGAGTTCTGCAACTGCATTTGTCTTCAGATGTTCTTGCGTCATCTACAAGTCGAAAAGGGCTTTAAAATTGGGATGCTGGTAGTCAGTTAACTACATGGGGTCTTTATCCAGATGTTGACAGATATGGAAATTAACTCTCTGGTGCCAATAGGAGAGTTGTGACAGGACTTTTCAGTGTTGCAAGTGCCACATGTTCTTACTGTCGGGCTGAGAGAAAGGACAAAGAGAGAAGGAACATCTAGTTAACGAAGTGTCTGAAAAAAAATCACATAATTATGGGTGAGAAATTCAGCAAACTGCACTACAGCCATTGCAGGGAACATAGCATCGCTTTGAGGTATGGAACTGTTAGATGTAAGTTCAGGATGGGTTGTAAAATCCTTTATGTGTCATGGATGATGCATTCTCTTTGTTGAAGTTGCCATTGTTTGTCAGACCGCCAGTGGTGATGTGTTTGGGTTGTCTCATCTCACAAATTAAACTGGAAATAAATGGCTTATCCTGACAAGATTTTCTTCTAGGCCCTCCCTTGTGTCATACGCCTAATTGAGGTGTTGAAAGTGCCTCCCTAAACAGGACTGGGTGCGGCTGTTCCAGGGAAGGATGATTTAATGGGATGCATTGTTTGCAGTCAGTCTTAAATTGCTGATGTGTTACTCGTTGTAGCTGTATGTGTCAGCTCTTGCTGTCATGTGTACACATCTGTCAGACAAACTACTGCATCACTGTAGCTCCTCATGATGTGAGTGTTCTGCGCTACATGAGATGGTTTCGAGGGAGTCTGCCTTTCAAGAAGAGGTTTTATCCTTCCACTTTATGAATCTTTTCTCATGCAGCAGTGCAATAGGGTTGTTACTGCCGGTGCCGACATTTGCAGTTAGTCTAAGTGCTAAAACCCAAAGCCCTTCTGGTCCTTCCTAAATTCGGATTTGTCTTTTTGGAATTCCTAAGAGGGATTGGGGGACTGGACTAGATGATCTTTCGAGGTCCCTTCCAATCCCTAATGATTCTATGATTGGAAATATGTAAACCTCCCTTCCAGCAAAGCACATACAGATTCGTGGAGGCGTGGCAATTTTCTGTGTTTCAGGTAGGACAAAGCAGCTTTAAGTTAAGTAATACTGTACAAGGGGCTGTCACGTCCTGATCTTAAGGGAGTGACTCAGGTTCATGGATTCACTTAGGGCTGAATTAAGGCCTGCATAAAGATCACAGTTTTACTATAGCCATTAAAATCCGAACTCCAACAGCACAGAAAATCACCAAAAGTACTCAATATTGGACTCAAAGGGTACAAGAATCACTGTAATTACCCAAAGCTTAGCTCAGAGATCCAAAGACGTGGAGGGAGAGAGAGAAGATGGAAAAGAGAGAGAGAAAGCAGTGAGGAGAAGGAGGAAGAGGAGCTGAGGGAATGAAGAGAAAAGGGAGAGTAAGAGAAAGGCGAGAGAAAAAGGAGGAAAAGTGGGAAGCAAAGTGCCGGATCACCACTTCAGGTTCCAGCAACGAGCTCTTTTGGTGTCTCCAGCAGTCCTGGTGTCATTCTCTTATCCTAGCTGCAGGCTGGAGGGAGCTGCTGGTAAAGCCACGTGCACTGTTCAAATCTCTCCCTTTTATACTCACTGCCAGGGATGGTGTTCTTCCCGCCAACAGCATGGGGGAACCTGTTCTCAGTTTCCGAGACAAAGCTATGGCCTCGTACATTACCTTTAGAGATGGCAGCTCACCATGTTCTCGGGGCTCAGGTACAGTTTGCAGTTAGTTGGCAGAGCTCCTGGGCCTGCCTGCTGTGCAGTGCCCACTGGGTGCAGGCCTCCCCCGTTACCAAGCTCACAAATTATCGCAATCATGTGAGTCATCTCACTTGATGTTAATCAAAGTCTGACAAGGGCACCTGCAAGTTTGTTGCTTCTGTGGTGAGGTAAAGCCTTCTCTCAGCCGTGCTTTGACCTTGGAGATGCCCAGACACTCTCAATGGAACAGCTGTGTCTAAGAACCTTTCTTCATCCTGAAAGTGAAATCTGTCAGGAGAGATAGAATAGAGTTCTGCAGTTTTTTTCAAAGCACAATTGTTGCTCTCAAGAATGCAGGCCTGATCAGCTGTTTAGAAGAGATGTAGAGGTGCACCTAATCAGAGAATCACTGAACTTGGCAGAGTTCTCAAGATCATCAACCATCAGTCCAATGCCATTATGCCTACTGAACTATGTTTTCCAGCACCAGATCTACACGTGTTTTGAAAACTTCCAGGGGCAGCAACTCCACCACCTTCCTGGGCAGCCTGTTCCAACCTGGCCAGTCTTTCAGTGAAGAATTTTTTCCTGATGTCCCATCTAAACCTCCCCTGACACCACTTGAGGCCATTTACTCTCATCCTATTGCTAGTGACTAGGGAGAAGAGACTGACCTCCACCTATCTACAACCTCCTTTTAGGTAGTTGGAAAGAGCAATGAGGTCTCTGTTCAACCTCATTTTCTCCGGACTAAATAATCCCAGCTCCCTCAACCACTCTTCACCAGATCTGTCATTGCTCTTCTTTGGACCCACTCCAGTACCTCAGTGTCCTTCTTTTATTGGGGTGCCCGAAACTGAATTCAGTATTCCAGGTGAGGCCTCACTAATACGATCACCTCTCTAGTCCTGCTGGCCACACTATTTTGGATGCAGGTCAGGATGCCGTTGGCCTTCTTGGCCACCCGAGTACACTGCTGACAACTAATAAACCACATGGATACACAGTGTAGGAATTACTTGGCACTGAGATGCTTAAGGCCCAAACTGTGAAAATACTAGCGAGAAATAGTTCTCCAGTGTATTTTATGGCATCATATTTACTTGAGAAAACCACACTGAGTCACACCACAGCTATGTTCATACCAAGGGCCCATTACCTGTCTCCATCCTCCTCTATGAGTAATTATCTGTGGAAAAATATAGTAAAGCATGTGTATAAGCATTAGTAACCCAGACTATTTTCTCATATCCCAGTACTTACAGCTCAGTTTTTTTCCAGACAGAGAAGACTGGAAGACCTAAACTGCACAGTATAAGCTGTGGCCAGCACAGACATAAGAAGTGTTACAGTGATTTCCTCTGTTGTGCTGTCTTCCTTTTGTAATTCCTTATAATGTTGGATAGCTTTTGACTGTTGCTGAGAGTTGTTGAACTGACATCTTCATAGAAACGATCTATTGCAGTCTCAAGGGCTGTGATCAGCTCAACACTTGTAATTGTGATGTGAAATTGAGCTTATTTTATACTCTCTGCGTGGCTTTGTGTTTGATTCTGTTGAATTTCGCCTGACATTTTGATCACATAAGTTTCAGAAGGTCCTTTTGTGACTCTTTGTAATAAGTCCTCATCTTTATTACTCTTAAGTAAATCAGGTGTCACCAGCAGGCTATCACCTACTGTTAATTTTTGTTTCTTTTTATGAAGTAAGATGAACCCTCAACCCTTGTTGAACTCTATTACTGACTTTCCTCCACTGTGAAAAATTGCATTTTCTTTTAGCCTTGTACTTTTAACTGTGTTTTTTGTGGATGTGTTAATCCCATGCCTGCTTAGATTGTTACAGGAGTCTTTGATTACACACCTTACGTGTCTTCCTAACATCTTTTAGAAATCAAAGTGGATTTTAATTAATCAAATCTCCCTTGTTCATGTACCTTTCCTCCAAAGAGCTTCGATAACTTGCTGACAGAGAGGCAAAGCTCCCTTGGCAAAGTCTTTACTGGTAGTTTTAGATCTTCTCAGCTGCCCTCTGCTTCAACATTTTTGCTAAAGGTTCTGCTGGTTTGCCTGGCATGGCCAGCAAGTGTTTGAGACCATAGGTTTCTATTTCCTTTAAAGCATTTGCCACTTTGGAGTGTGTGGGTGTCAGGGATGATGACAGGTTAGTCATCAGAGATACTAGATCAGCTATTTCGGCTTTCAGTGTCTTTAAAATTGAGTTAGTGTTTCCAGGGATTTCTTCCTGTCTCTTGTTTGTTTTCTTATGACTTCTTTTAACACTGCAATTTGGGGCCGGTGTGCCATAGCCTCTCCCATGAACAAGGTTTTGAGCTTGGGAAAGGCTTTCAGGCTCCTTGACAGTCTGCACAAATAAAATGCTCATTTTACATTGCTGTGATCATAGCTTCTCTGAGTCTTGCTGTGTCCCACAGGGATCAGTGCTGGGCCCAGTTCTATTCAGCGTCTTTACTGATGACCTGGGTGAGGGGATCAAATCTACCCTTAGTAAATTCGTGAATGACCCCAACTTGGGGAGGAGTGTCTGTCTGCTGAAGAGAGGAAGATGCCGCAGAGAGATCTGGACAGCCTGGGTCAGTGGGCAGAGGCCAAGAGATGAGGTTTAACAGGGCCAAGGGCCCTGCAGCTACAGACAGGGGATGAGGGGCTGGAGAGCAGCCTGGCAGAGAGGGACCTGGCAGTGCTGGATGACAACCGGCTGAACAGGAGCCAGCACGGTGCTCAGGTAGCATAAAAGGCCAATGGCATCCTGGCTTGTATCAGCAACAGTGTGGCCAGCAGGACTAGGGATGTAACTCTCCCCCTGTACTGGCCACTGGTGAGGCCTCCCCTCGAGTACGGGGGGCAGCTCTGGGCCCTTCACTTCCAGAACAAGATTGAGGGGCTGGAGCTGGTCCAGAGGAACGACGAGGCTGGGGAAGGGACTGGAGGGAAAGGCTGATGAGGAGAGGCTGAGGGAGGGAGCTGGGGGTGTTTAGCCTGGAGAAGAGGAGACTTGGGGGGACCTTCTCCCTCTCTACAGCTCTCTGAAGGGAGGTTGTAGTCAGGTGGGGGTCAGGCTCTTCTCCCAGGGAACTAACATCAGAACAAGAGGGCAGGGTCTGAAGCTGCACCAGGGGAGGGTTAGGTTGGATGTTAGGAAGCCCTTCTGCACAGAGAAGGTGATCAGACACTGGAATGGACTGCCCAGGGAGGTGGTGGAGTCCCCATCCGTGGAGATGTTTAAGGACAGACTGGCTGTGGCCCTTAGTGCCCTGGTCTAGCTGTTGCGGTGATGTCAGGTTATGGGCTGGGCTTGATGATTTTAGAGTCCTTTTTCATCCTCAAGAATTCAGTGATTCTGTAATTTTTTATTCCTGATAATTTGTGAGTGTTAAATTTTTCTTCTTAAAATTAATGAAAATAATTTAGTTATTGCTGTCTTTTACAAGCTGCATCTGAATATTTTTGGGGGAACAATGATTTAATATTTATGCATTTAATGTAAATGTATTTGTGTGTCTTTATCTTCATTTGGACATAGATTTAACATTTGGGAAGGAGCTTTCTTGCTGTTAATAACTTCCTTTCTTAAGATCATCTTCATAAGAAGGATTTTTCCAAAGAGAATTGCATCTTTACATTTTCAGAAGGACCTTTCAAGTATTAACATAAGGAATTCTGTGTAACTAATTGTCAGTCAGGTAGGGGAATGTATGCCATGTAGAGCAAGCAGTATGTAGGACAGTATCTGTCAGTGTCTGACTTAACAGGCAGAGAACACCTATTTTATGGAGGGCTGCATGCCCAGGTCTGTTACCGTAATTGGGTGGTGTGTCACTTCAGTACAAACTACAGGTGCTTCAGGAGTGCTCTGTCTGGTGTTGACAGAGTACGACTGTGGAAGGACATTTCAATAAAGCATTTTGTGTAGGTGGGTCCTGTGTGTTGGGACAGAAGAGTAGTGCTTGCCTTACAGCTTACATGAGGCTTTCAGGCTGCCATATGTTTTGACGTAATTCTCTGGTTGGGATGAATGGGTCTCTGGATTGCTCTTGACATAGAGGAACACTCAGGTGGCTGCTTTTTATCTGACAGTTATGCAGCCAAAGTCATGTGAGATGATTCCCACACAGAGGAGCTAACTTGAAAGCATTGTGGTGAACTCATTTCTCACAAAAGCAGGGGGTTTGGACTGCTGTGGCAGGGGGATTGGACTTGCTGTGGCAGGGGGATTGGACTAGATGATCTTTCAGGGTCCCTTCCAATCCCTAATGATTCTATGATTCTAATTGCCCTGCTTGGTGAGTTAAAAATGCAATGAAATAAAGTAAATGTGGAAGGAGGTTAAAACCATTATTATATCACAATATATCACAATGCTTCCAACAAAACACCTCCTCCAGCCCCATGGTACCCATAAACAACTCACACACAGAAGCTTGTAGAGGTGGTTGTTCAAAAACTAATTAAAAAATTAGGAAACTTGGAACAGATGGACACACAGCGTACAGGTTATGTGCTGAAAACTACGTAAAATCACCTCTGGTATTACGAATGCAATTCTCATACAAGTTACATGTCCTTGTTAGCATCCTACCTGGGAATGTGTGAGTTTCTGTATCATTAGCTATCTTCACAGACTTGCAGCATGGTGGGGGTTGTAAGGGACCTCTGGGGACCACCTAGTCCAACCCTCTGCTGAAGCAGGTTCTGATCGATCAGGTTGCACGGTGTTGTATCCAGGTCTTGTTTCTAAAGTGCAGAAACAAGATTATGTGTTACAGAAATCCTGGTTCTGTTAGGGTTAAAGAAATTGCTTCATCTGCTTTTTTTCCTCATATCAAATGAGCAATGCTTGCCTTTGTTTGCCTTTGTTCAAGTGGCTGGATTATCTGCAAAGTAAAAGGGCTGTGCAGCAGCTGAAGAGTTCTACCGTTTTCGTAACAGCCTTGTAGTCATACAGGAGTGACAGCTGGAATGAAACACGGGCAAGAAAAACCTGAGGAATTCAAATCGGTTGCGTAGTTGTATTGGAGGGTGTATTTAATGAGTTGTGAATGGTCTGTTCATGATGTTCTGAACTATTTTAATTAAAAATAGTAGCCAAAGTTTTATATTTATGAACTATTTATGAATATTATGAAATTTATGAATAATATATTTATGAAATTATGAAACCACTCTCTCTTTCCTGAGAGAGTGGCTGGGCACTGGAACAGGCTGCCCAGGGAACTGGTGGAGTCACCATCCCTGGAGGTCTTTAAAAATCAAGTAGATCTAACACTTGAGGCCATGGTCTGGGGGTTAGGGAGATGATAGGATGAAGCCTGGACTTGATGATACTGGAGGTCTTATCTAGCTGTAATGATTGCATGATTCCATGATCCTATTCTATGAAATACTCTGCCCTGTCTCAGGTTATCTCTTGGAAGCAAGGTAGAAGAATAATACAAAGGTTTCTGCAAAATGAGTATTTTTTTATGAAATTATTTTTCTGCTTTCTTGTATGTACCTGTTGTCCTTGACTTGTACATGATGATAAGATATTGTATGCTGTAAAGACAGGCACTGAACAACAGAACTACGTTTGCAATGGGTTCAGCAGTGATTCAGTGCAGACCTCTGCTGTTTAACAAAACTTGTTTCCCCGTGCTCTGTGGCTCTTCATTCTGCCAGAGCACACGCAAACTATTAGAGGTGTAGGTGAAGGATGACTTTTAATAGGCACTGTTAAAGCTGGAATGTAGGAGGTTCCATATAAATATGAGAAGGAACTTCTTCCCAGTGAGGGTGACAGAGCACTGGAAGGGGCTGCCCAGGGGGGTTGTGGAGTCTCCTTCTCTGGAGATGTTTAAAACCCGCATGGATATGTTCCTGTGCGACTTGGTCTATGTGATCCTGCTCTGGCAGGGGGATTGGACTAGATAATCTTTCAAAGTCCCTTCCAATCCTTCGTGTACTGTGATACTGTGGTAAAAAACAGGTTACTCGGCCTTTGCGGGTTTGTAGCTGTTCTGTATGGCTTTGTATGAGAGCTACCCACATGTTAGTGTGCTGGTTGGTGACACAATCTAGAACTTTTGTTGTGTGCCAGTACCTTTTGCTGGCTGCGTGGTAAACATTTGTACCATTGGAGTGGATCACTGCGTTATCTGTAGATTGATCTGTACCCAGCCACCCACACTTTTCACAGAGGATGTCTGAATTAAGCTGGGTGTGTTCACCTGATGTCATGCTAATTAAATTCCTACTTGACTTGTGATAGTATAAAGGACATTTCTTCCATAGCTGTTACTTTTTTAGAAGTGATATTGGTAAAATATTTCCTGTAGGCTTTTACCATCTTGTTGATAGATAAGAAATGGTCTGAAGATCCATTTCTCCTCCTCTTTGGTCTTTTTGCCAATGGTCCTCCACATGCATGCACACACATCCTCTGCTTCTCTTTTCTTGCTTCCTCCTACATATCTCTTCCTATCTAGCAAACAAGATCTGCACAGAAATACTTGTGACTATCAAGTCATCTCTGGACCTCATATTGAATTAAATCATCCTAGTGGTGCTCACTGGTGCCTTGTTGGGGGAGAAAGTGGTTAACACTTGGGCTCTGTGAGTATAGGTGTCATGGATGCAACTGGTCAAGCCACTTATATTTTTAAACAGTCTGAACTTTGTCCCTGAAATCCAATTAAGGAAAGGAAAGTCCAGGTCTCTCATCTTTTGATGGTGAAGGGAATAAAGTTAATGTACTAGGCAGAGAATCACAAGTTGTGCTGATTACATAAAGATCTGGGCAGTGATGTTTATCAGGTTTGTGGATGATGCAGAACAGGGAGAGAAATGAATGGTCCTGCTTGAAGCAAGACATTGTGGATTTTGCTTGAACTTAAAAAAGGTTTGGATTGCAGGTCATAAATCTACCAGTATGAAGATTCATCCAGGCAAGATGGTATTTGGCCAGCTGAAGCTTCTCTGAGTGGAAGCCAGAAACTATTAAATTTAATTTAGTGTGTGTGACTCAAAGCATCCCTGCAATGGCTGGTGGAGGTAATTAAGTTAATTAATCTTTGCTATGATATTAATATTTATCATTCCTTTAATTTTTATGAAGCTGATGAGATGTGTACTGTTAGGAAGACAGTAATGAAAATGCCAGGGTGCATCTGCAAGACAATCTAACTGGTTAAAATGGTATCATTGTAATTATCTCCCAATGCTGTCCTTTTTTTGTTGTTCTAATATAGTTCACAGTGTTCTTAGGAAAATCCTAGAATTAAAAGCCAGTGCCTTAATTAACATTATATTATATTCAGCAATTGCTGTAGTTCTTCCTGCTCTCCAGCTGTAGTGAGAAATGTTGTTAGGGTATCTGGGTGGGAAGAGAACGACTCATGGAAGTAATCTGCATTACTGCTCTTGATTTCATGGGCGAAAGAAAATCCCATTAGCCATTGCTGGAGAGCTTCCTGAAGGACTAGATGTCTACTGTGTGTGCCCCTAAGGAGATATCCAGAAGTCAGGTTGTTCTCTGTAATTTAGTAAAGCTTACAGGCATGAAAGACTAGATAGGCCAAGGTACTTTTATTGCCTTGAGCGTGTCATGGAAAACAAGTACCAGTAGTAGTAAATATCATAGTGGTTGTGCAGAGGCTTTTTGCCTAGAAATTCCATGTTGCTCTATGTTTGTTCAGCTAGTAGTCTGCCAGATCAGTGTTCACAGAATCACAGAATGTTAGGGATTAGAAAGGACCTTGAAAAACTGTCTAGTCTGATCCCCCTGCCACAGCAGGACCACTTAAATCAAGTCGCACAGGAATACATCCAGGTGGGTTTTAAATGTCTCCAAAGAAGGAGACTGTGTCTCAAATTGCACAATTAAATGGAAGGACCTCTGAGTATCGAGTCGGCCAACTTCAGTTCTATAGATCCTTTCATTTTCTGTGCTTTTATTATGGGCAACAGAATGTTGCCAGGTAGTAGAGGTGAGAGAACTGACATTTAAAAAGAAGTTAAGCCAAACCAGAACCTTCCAAACAGGGAGAAAGAAGCAGGGTAATGCAAAAATGCATATTAAATATTTGAAGATATCTACATAGTAGATATGAATCTCTGTTTAAATAGTAAAAATGATCCTGCTTGCCTTCTGAAAACAGTTACTTTAGCTTGCACAGTGTTCTTCCTGGCTGTGATCCTTTCCAAGATGCCATTTCAAAATGCAAAACAGAAAACAAAGAAGAGAAGGGTATAGAAGGAGAGGTAGGAATAAGCATTATTATGCTGTGAAGGACTGTGAGAAATACTCCAGCCTTCATTATCTATATTTCTCCATTACCTGTGCCTGTCTTTTCTGCAAAGTTACAGCTTGAATGTAAACAGAGAGTTGAAGAGAAAATAGACTTGCTCATCAGAGCAAATTGCTTCAATTAAGAATTACAGTGGTTGGCTTGAGCTGTTTGGTTAGTGGTTTTGCACAGTGGACCCAGCTGAGGTGCTAGTTAAACGAATGAGATTAATACAAGGTTTTGGCACTGGGGGTAGGCTAGGATTTACTTTCACATTTACCTGCAGTTGTCTGCATGTAAAGATACACAGTCTACAAAACAGCTTCCAGAAGAGTGACATGTTTGCTCAGCAGTGTTTTGAGAACATTTCTAGATATTTTCTCACTTCTCTCTCTTTACTTGGGATCTTGGATCATTTTGTGGGTTTTTTTAATTCTTAAAAATTAGGAGTTAAGCATTATGGATTCTTTTCTTCTGGAAATCATAATTAGGCTAGAATCCTTTAATTCTGTTTCATTCATTTACTACAAGTTTTAAATCAGGCATTTTCTCATGGTTATATCAAGCAGTGTAAGAGTATAATTTCCCTTTAGTGTAACCTGAAATTTAGTGTTACAGTAATCAAATGTACAGCATCTAAAGCTAGTTGGTGAAACCATCACTCATACCTGTGTTTAACAGTCTCAGGCTGTGAGTGTATTTTTTTATCTCTATTGTGTCTTCGTGGCTGGGATATTTGATGAATAGAGCACCAGGCTTTCTCTCTCTCACTAGGTTCTTTCCTCTGCTTCAGCATGCTCAGACACGGATTGCCTTCATGTGTTTCTCCTCCTGACAAGTGCCTCCTGATTTAAGTGAACTTGGGAAGGGCAAAATTTCACCTACTAGCAATTTCAGTTTGAGAATTCCCCCTCAAGGCGGTGACAGAGCTCTGTTTTTTTAATAGCTGTATGTTGTAGGAAGGGAAAATTACACCTAGCTACAGATGTACTGATTTTTCTGAAATGAAAATAGTGAGTATTTGGTCATTAATAGTCATGTGAGCTGGACTGGTCCAAAGCCTGGAATGTATTCTTTCCACTATCTTTTACTTATTCAAATCTGAGGCAAAACCTGCCCTTTCTGCCATGGTGTGACTGGTGCTCCAGTGTATTTATGTAGCCAGCAATGCCTGACCCTGTTCCTTTCAGTAACAGTCTGAACATTTCTGCTTGATAAAGTCTTTTAAAATGACTCTGGGACATGTGGTTGGAATAACTAGAATGAGTTAAGAGGAATAACTAGAACAAGTTAGGATGCTGTTATGCAGTAGCTCTATGGCCTTTGCTTATCAGCATCTCTATTAACTTACTCAGTTCACTGCACTCTGCTTATCAGTGAGTAAGCGCTGCTTGGAAAAGTTACACCCTTTTTGAAAAATATTCTGTATCAGAATTTCTGCTTATTCAGGCAGAATCTTTTAAAATTTATTTAAATAAATAAATGTTTTAAAACAGCACAGAATGGCTAAAGTTGGAAGGGACCTTGGAAGGGACCATCTACTCCAACCTCCTTGCCATGGTCAGGGCTGTCTCTCAGTTAGACTCGGTTGCTCAAGTCTTCATGTTTTTAATTAAATGTTTTTAGTTAAATAAATGCTCTAGGATTACTTAATTCTAAAATATGAAAAAAATATCTGGAAAGGAGGCAAACTGGAAAACGATTGACAATAACCTGCTGTTGGTTTTTAAGAGTTTAAGAAATGTAAGCTGACATTGTTGGGATATTTGGGTGCTGTGCTGCAGTTTAGTGAAGAGAGAAGAGGTCAGGTTTTCTCAGGCTGGTTGTTCATATCACTGTGTACAAATCAGCTCCTGATGACTTCTGTTTTAATTTAATATGTGATGGTGGTCATGAAAAATTATGTTTTTTGAAAAAAACATTAGAGCAACTGAGTAGTCTGGTATCTGCAGGTGGCTTTATAGCAGCTAGTTCCATCCTGGAGAACTGAGTATTTTAGACAGTTGTGCGATGATGGGGTTTGCAAAGGACTAGGAAATCTTTGGGAGACAAAGGAGTGAGAGATTCTGGTAGATAGGTCATCCTTGCACCTTGTATCAGCAACCAAAGATGTTAAGGTGTTGGTTTTGAATGAATGGGGAAAGTGTCTGTTTGGTTTATTTGTCAGGTTGGAAGTTGTCAGTACTCTCTTCCTGTTGCATCTCTCAATTTTTCCTTCAGAATGTTTGTTCTATTGTTTCCAAAATGTTTGTGTAAACATCCCACTTACAGGTAGTTTGCTCTGTTTACTGATGAACTTATGACTGAAACAGATTGGGTAAAATCTAGCAAGTACTGACTAATCCTACAGAGAAATGATGGACGAGTCAATAAAAGAATGGGTTCCTCTGTGTTGAGTCCTTTTCAGTTTGTGTTCCTGGGTTTGTGGTCGGCAGGGATTAATATTCCTCAGCACTTGGCACTGTTCCTTGCTCCTGTCAGCTTTCTCTCTGCACATTTCTTGTGTGCTGAGTGTCTTAGAGCCTCTTTACAGTGCAATTAATCTTCAGGGTCGGGGCTTCTCTTGATGTTTTTATCAGCACTTCCATGTACAGCAGTTTATTTCAGAAGTGACAAATCAGTTGCTCACTGGACAAAGGCAGTGTGAAAAGGCAAAACCCCTAAAAACTTGCTTCCAAAGCTGACTTACCAATAAGTTGTTCAAGCAGTGCTCCCCACACCACCAACCC
>JAOXOE010026375.1:0-22003 GCA_028565055.1 Phoeniculus purpureus
GCCCCAACTCCCTCAGTCTGTCCTCATAGGAGAGGTGCTCCAGCCCACTGATCATCCTTGTGGCCCTCCTCTGGACACGCTCCAGCATGTCCATATCATTCCTGTAATAAGGGCTCTAGAATGGGACACAGTACTGCAGGTGGGGTCTCACCAGGGCCGAGTAGAGAGGGAGAATCACCTCCCTTGACCTGCTGGCCACACATCTCCTGATGCAGTCCAGGATCCGGTTTGCTGGAGTTGAGTTTAGAAGGGGGCTCTGGAGATCATCTGGTCCAACGTCCCTGTTCAGGTAGGACCATCTAGAGCCAGTTGCCTAGGACAGTGTCCAGGTGGCTTTTGAGTCTCTCCGAGGAGGGAGACTCCACAACCTGTCTGGGAAGCCTATGCCAGTGTACATACCTCCTCAGAGGACAGATGCTCCAGTCCTTAATCACTCATCTTCATGGCTCTTTGTTGGATTCTTTCCTATTCATCCATGTCTCTCTTCTACCCAAAACTGAAGATCGCAGAGAGAGGAGAATCACAGAACTATCGAGGCTGGAAGAGACCTCTGAGATCAAGTCCAGCCTATGACCTGACATCACCACAGCAGCTAGACCAAGGCACTAAGTCCCACGTCCAGTCTTTCATTAAACACCAATGGCAGTCCAAGTGCCATCTCTTGAGTGCTGAGTGGAGAGGAAGGGTCTCCTGCTTCGACCTGCTGGGAGGAGTGATGCAGCCCACAATACCATTGGCCTTTGTTGACGCAAGGGCACTTTGCTGTCTCAAGTTCAATTTGGTGACCACCAGGACCCCCAGGTCTTTTTCTGTCAAGTTGCTTTTCAGCTGGGCAGGCCTCAGCATGTACTGGTGCCTGAGATCGTTCCTGCCCAGGTGCTGATTTGGCACTTCCTGTTGTACTTCATGTTGCTGTCAGCCCATTTTTCCACCCTGTTCAGGTTCCTCTGGCTGGCAGCACCACCCTCTGGAACATCGGCTCCTCCTCCCAGTTTTGCATTATCTGCAGATTTGCTGAAGGTATTCTGTGATCTGTCTTCCAGATGAATAAGTACTGGGTCCATGACTGGACCACATACCAACTCCTGGCACACACAGCCTCCAAACAGGCTTGTGTCACTGACCCCCCGCCCTCTGGGCCCAGCCCATGGTGTCGTAAGCAGTGCCCACAGCCTGCATGTCTGCCTCGGAGCTGTTACTGCAGCATCGCTGTTATTAGCATGGTCTGTAGAAACCAGAGATCCATTCACCTCACGAACACTTGTAGGTGGTGGCATGCGTTTTCCTTACATTCTGCACTGGTCAAGGGAGTTTCCCATTCCAGCGGCAAGGACAAAGGTTTTCAAAACCAATACAAGTTTTTTAGTATCCTGTGTGAAGCTTCTCTGGACTTCAGCGCTGTTTAGCTCACAGCTCTTGAATGGCCACATTCTCTCTCTCTCACCCTAAACAGTTTGCTCTTGTTGTAAATCATCTGTGCTGATCTCTCTAGCAGCCTCCATCAGTTGGCAGGTTCAGTCAGAAATCAGGTTGTAGAAATCAGTTCCCAGCAGTTTTTCTTGATGATTCTAATGATTCAGAGCTTATGTGAATAAACAGTTGGTACATAAGTTTGGATATGTTTAGCTTCATCTTTCACCCGCTGGATTTTCCTAGATCGTCTCAGCAGATTTACTCAAAATCTACTCAGATGTATCCACTGGTAGTTTATTGCCACCATCAGGTCATCTCTCTCTCTCTTGCTCAAAGAAAACACAGCAACCGGTATCTCTTTAAAGTTGTTTCCCAGTCTTGGGATAACTCTGGTGGCTCTTTCCCAAAAGCTCCAGTTTATCAAGATTCTTTTTACATTCTGGACACCGGGATCTGTGTGACAGTCTAAGTACTACCAGTACCTCAGAGATGCAGGGGTAGCACAGCCCCATACAGTCCTTGCTCTGTCTGCTTGTTCACGGATTGTAGCGAGAGCAGAAACAACTAAAACTTGTGTTCATCAGCTTTCTTGTGTACCTGGCCAAATCTGCTCATCACTAGAATGTAAGGACTGTCTGCTTCTGCATCACCTTTCCTTACAGAGTTTTAAAATATATAAACTGTTCCAGAGCGGAAATCAGGAGTCTGTGCTACCATGTGAGGTTTTCTCATCAAGAAGCTGTGGATGTGCGGCTCCTGAACTCTTGCACCTCCTCACTCTGGCTGGGTTTGGTGTCTTCTGAGCCCCTTAACCTGCCTCATTCCTTTATAGGGAACTTAATGCTGAGAATTGTGGTGCTCATTCTGGGGCCTTCACTGAAGAAAGCTTTACTACCTGAACCCTTAAAGGCTCTGAAACCAGATCACAGATAGAAACAGATTGTTAATAATAAGAGAGAGTTGTTTCGCTTCAGCTTATGATTTTAGAACATTGTTTGCATGTCTTACCGAGTCACTGGAACAGCGGCTCCTAAGTGTTGCTGTGCTGTGAGCCAGCAAACCACTGACTGATGTGGTTCAGTGACCAACCTGAGGAATTTAGTCTGCAGTTCAGAATTCTTAGTGGTACTTGGTATTGCTCAACCCCTCAGTGTCTGTTGTGCCAGTTCTGTAAACTTGCAGCTTGTTTTTTTAACTCAAGGGCAAGTTTTCAGGTGTCCTGAAGCTATTTTAATTGGAATTGTTCGTGTAACCTTAATTGATTGTCATCTAATGATAGGACAAGGGGCAATGGGTGTCAGCTGGAACATAGGAGGTTCCACATCAATATGAGAAGGAACAACTTCTCAGTGAAGGTGACAGAGCACTGGAACAGGCTGCCCAGGGTGGTTGTGGAGTCATTCTCTGGAGACATTTAAAACCCACTTGGATGTGTTCCTGTGCAACTTGGTCTAGGGGCTCCTGTTGTGTCAGGGGGATTGGACTAGATGATCTTTTGAGGTCCCTTCCAATCCCTAATGCTCTGTGGTTCACTTAGACAACTGAAAAATCATCTCCTGTGTGAAGATACACTAAAGTAATTTATTTGGTTCTTCTAGAAAACTGAACTGAGAAATCATAGCTGCTTAAGGACTGCTGGAAGATGGCCCTGGAAAGCAAAGGAATTCTGAATTCTCATAGAATCTCAGAATCTGGGATGATGTTCCTTCTGTTCTAGTATTTTCTACTACCTTTGAGCTAAACATTGAAGGACTAACATTATTGAAACTTGAATGATTCACAGCTCCTAGGTTACAAATAAAATTGAATAATTCCATCCTCAAACCCATGTGAACATGAATCACTTTGGAATGCGCTTGTGGATGGCCCTTCAGGAATTACTGCTCTTGCTGATGTCAGATGATGAAAAGACTGTAATCTCTGTAAAAGAACAATGTTAACTGTGTCGGGCTGTCACTTTAATACAGAAATAATTTTACAATTGCAACATCCCTGCCTGTCTTTCCACAGGGTTACCTATTGATGAAAGCACTAACAAAATGAGTTCAATAGATTGTGAGCTGTTGGGAAAATACGATACAGCTCTGGGGAGTTTAACTGGTAATTTTTTGCTGCTAAATCAGTGGGGCAAATTTCCTTGTAAATTAGTCAGAAATGGAATTGGATCCTCCATTTAAGATTGTAAATGAGATTTGGGACTTGATGTATGTGGTGAAACGTGGAGCCGTTAATAACGGAGGGACAGTCAGATGGAAGTTTGGGACCTGTGTGTGGTACAAGGGATCCATCCAAAGAAGCTGCACCTTATTTTTAACCTTTCATCGTTGTCTTCTTGTTGATGACAACTTGCTTGAACTGAAATCGATAGTTTAGATACAAGGTGCTTTAAAATAGAAGCTAGCTCTGTAAGTAGATCTCTAAGATTTAAGAAAGCTCAGTGCATTGTAAGTTTTTTGTTGTCAGTTTGCATAAATTAAAGTAAGATTTCATCTAGCTCTCATCTGCTGTGGACTTTTCCCAAGTCACATTATGAAAAACACTGCTGCTGGGATTTTTTTCCTCTCTTACCCTTCTACTGCCTTTCAAAACAAAACTTTTCAGCTAGTTTTGATGCTGATTTTTTCCCCCATGGAGCGTTTGTTAACCGTTAGGTACAACTTGAAGTTTGCCTGATCAAAGCATGTGTTACACTTCATTTTAAAATTAACATGTAAATTGTCTTAAGTCTCTGGACAAGGCAAACACACAGATTTGTCAAATTCAAGCCACTCATTTGCTGCAAAGAAGTGCATCATAAATGACAGCACTGGAATGGGCTGTCCAGGGAGGCTGTGGAGTCTCCTCTGGATAAGTTTAAAACTCACCTGGATATGTTCCTGTGTGACTTGGTCTAGGTGGTCCCGCTATGGCAGGGGGATTGGACTAGATGATCTTTCGAGGTCCCTTCCAATCGCTAATGTTCTGTGAATGCCCTGTGATTTTCAGGACTGCCACCCTGTTCCTGGTGTGCTCTCCTGTTCCACCTGGACTATGTTACAAACCCTTTTTTAGGAAAGTTATTTTTTATCCTTCCTGAAAACCTTTTCTAGTTTGGAAAACATTTTTCCTACAAGCTGCACTGTATAAAAATGTAATCCCAGAATGTCCTGTTTGTTTCACCAGAGCAATTTATACAATTTTTAGTTAATGGTTGGGTTTAAGAGGTTTTTTCCCCCCTCCTTTGATTTTATTGTAAATCTAAATTTAGAAAAATAAAAGGGTCAGAACCTGCCAGCCTACTCATGTGGTTTGTGTACCAGAGACAAGTTCTGAAAACTCAGGTTTGAACCAGGCTTGTACTGGAAGTTCTGTAATCTGCAGCCACTGTGCCTGTATCTTGAAGTTCCTGGTGTGAGTGACTTATCGTACAACATTAGCATCAATGATACAGGAAGGATACTCTATTCCAGAGGTCACTTTTAAAAACAAAACAGCCTCCTCCCCTGTTTGTAGCCCTATTACAGTAGGGGTGTGGCTTTTAGAGATGGGACAGGCATTTGCAAAAGTACTTATAACTGTTAACTCCCCCTGAAATAAATGTAGGCACGTGCCATCCTTGTTATTTATTCATGTTTCAATAAAAATCAAGCCTTTACTACTTTATCTGGCGTGTTCTTAATGCTTAGTAAATGTGGTACCTTGATGCTTTGGCTACACAGAGCCTGCTGGCTTAACGATGAAGCCATCTTGAAGTTGTAGCACAAGCCGACACCGTTTTTATAACCATTTACTTTTAACTATAACCTGGGGGAGTTGTTCTCAAACTCACTCTAACTTGAGCAGATTGCTAATTAGCTGATGTCTTACAGGACATCATGACACTTTTGTCATAATTTGCCCAGATACAGAGACATTCCAGTTTGTGCTCTCCTCATGCTGCACAGCACTGGAAACAGACCCAGCTCACAACTTCATCTAAACAGCATAGGTGTGCTCTGCATGAAATCACACAAAGGCATTCTACCTACTGCCAGGTGTTCAGCTGAACAGGTTAACAACAACACAGCCAGCACTAGCTACTGCCAGGTGTTCAGCTGAACAGGGTAACAACAACACAGCCAGCACTAAGTGCTACAAGGGAGGGAACAGATGGCTAAGGATTCCTCTCCAACTGTAGCTTGTAATGAAGATTACAGGAGGGTGGTAGCAAATTATGAACTGAGGGGTATAGTTCATACTTTCTATAATACAGTAACTATACTGTATTTGCCAAGGAGGCAGGAAACAACTTTTCTGTGTAAAAATCCACTGCCCAGCAAGATCAAGAGTATGAAACAGTTTAAACAAACACAGAAGTCGTCAATAAGACTGCAGCATTTTATTTTGTGTATTTACACAGAAGTGTGCAAAGTCAATCTTTTGAGACTATAATAGAGAAGGACACATCTCTCTAGGAGTAACTATAGGTAAGCCTGATCACACAAAGTGTGACTCACTCACGAACACATGGCAGCACTTTGGTGTCATGGCCTCCAACCATCCTGCCCTGTACAGATGAGCCAAACACCAAGCTAGTGGCAGCAGGAGTTGGCTCCTGCTGTTGTTTTCTGCAATTGTTGTTGGACTGTTGTTTTCTGTGTAAGAAAGACTCAGAGTTACTGATCACTACAGTTTTTAGCCCTCTGACCAGCTAACAGCAGATACACCTGGAAGCTGTGCAGAGTTCTGATGTAGGTTATGCACATAAATGGCTTAGGCCTTCACAAAATGCCATGTACCAGCTAGAGACTACTTCCCCCATGGTATTCTCCCCCCCATAGCTGCTGAAAACATTTTGCCAGCTTACACAAGCATTTGCAGCCAATTACTAATGAGAAGAAACTTTAAGATCTACACAGAATCATTCAGGTTGGAAAAGACCCCTGGAACCATCAAGTCCAGCCAGCAACCCTACTCTGCAAGGTCACCCCTAAACCTGATCCCCCAACACCACACCCAAGCCACTTTTAAACACATCCAGGGATGGAGACTCAACCCCCACCCTGGGCAGCCCAGTCCAGTGCCTGACCAGTGGTTTGTTGTTCTCTTCCCTGAACTTCAAGTCAAGTAGTAAGCAGGGCATGAATTGACAAGGGATTCCATGTTGAAGAATGAAGATTAACAAAAAATACCCCCCCAAAAAAATTCCAAACCAACCAAGACCACAACAGGAACCCAAATAATCAACATGTGATTTTTCATTCCATGTTTGCTGTGATCAGGATAAATGGAAGACACCGAAGAGGAGGGGGTATTGCCATTCTAAAGTGCTATGGGTGCAGAATTTAAAGTTCTAGACAGCAACGTAGTGAGAGCTGTTTACATAGAGTACTGCAGTTTGTCCCCCGGCCTGTGTTTTACAACATTTATCGGTTCTATTCCATTATACATGGCAGAAGAGATACAGTTTTCCTCTAGACTAAGAGTTTTTTTATAAGGCAGCATGAAGCTTCTAAGAAGAGAACAGTAAGTTCAGATTCTTTATGCCTCATGTTTTGGTGTACCATCATCTTCAGCTCTACACACACCAGCATTAGATTACCTAAAAGATTTAAACAGTTCTGTAGGTCATTGTAATTGGTTAAGGAAATGGTTAAATAATCCTTAATAAGGGTCAACCAGGCATCTATTTCAAGTGCTTAGAGGTTCTCTTTAAAACATGATAGCACCACAGCTACTTCTGTCTCGAGGGAGAACATATCTGCCACAAAACACGAGCAGGTTGTAATCATTAGTTACAACTATTTGTTACAAGTACTGAAGACAAAGAGCTCTTGTGGTGTTCTGTTAGGTGTTTCCTAGAAGTTTAGAGTACTTTCTTTAGCACAAGAGATTCACTCATGTGAATTGATCCTTCTAGGAAGCTTCACGTTCTCTCTACCATTCCCATTACCTTCCCAGCTACCTGAGGGGGGCAGCAGAAGGCCTAGCAGTCAGTGCTGACTCAGAATTCCATCAATAAATCTTCCCTTCTCCTGGAATGAAAGGGCAGCTTCCCCTGCAAGAGTCAGCTCACAGGACTCAAAAGCCACTTGGCAAACATCAGCAGAAAAATGCTCGGCTTCTGGCATGTGTCCACTGGCTGGCACCACCATCTAGCACAAGACAAGTAAAACCTGAAAACTCTAAACATTCATCAAGTGAACTGATAAGAGATATCTATGCAAGGAAAATACTGACAACCATTTAAACAGAATTGTCTACAAATAAACTTCTAAACCCTTACAGATGCAAGTTTATTTTGCATTTAATAAATTGATTTAAATATATTTCCCCCAACTAGGATTTACAGTACTCAATATACACTTGTAAGCTAAGTTCTGGTAAAATCTCAGATCTGATTGTAAGGTCACAGAAGAGCCTGTTAATCTGCAATACATTACAGAAGTTAATAGCCAGCAGGCTCAGTACAACACTGCACTTGTTAGCCAACACTGAGGTGATCTTTTTTCTTCTCTGTCATCCAATATGAGTGACCACAAACACAACATTTTCTATTTAAAACAAGTAATTACTAAAACATGCACTATTCCATCCATCCTCGTGCAGTGCAAGTGGCTATGATGTAACAGTTTAAACAGAGCATTAATTTAACAGATTTGCCCCAAGGATCCTTTCCCTGTGCTGTTTGTCTAAGAAAGGATTCCAGCCAGTAGAACCGCTGTCCACATGCCACACTTTGAACAACACTGTCTTAACCCAGAGAGGGCTAGAGGAGACAAACAGAAGGCAGGTATTTCAACACTGCATTAAGGTTTCCATTTTCCATCTCAAATAGAAACGTTAGTTTTGCACAGTGGATATACATTTGAACTGGTCAGAAAGAACTATCCCCAAGCCAGGCTGCCATCACACTGACCCACCAACAGGTCAGTTATAAAAGACCACTAATTGCCTAATTATGCCCTTTGTCCATTATGTTTAAGGGGGAAAGGCCACTTCCTAACTGGAGTTACTCATCACTGTTTAAATAAAAGCCCCATCATTACCGAGTGTTATTTGCTCTAGAAATATAATGCTTGGGACTTGCAGTAAGGTGCAGTAAAGGAGGTAAGTAGTAGCATGAAGGCACTTGATACCAGCTGTTATGTACAGTAGTTTCACTTCAGAATAAAGTATGCAATAACAAACCAGATAACTTATAAGACACTAAGTATGGCAAGGAAACTTAGTTCCAAGACAACAGGTTATCCTGTAACACTGTTTTAAGTGTGCAAAAGCATGAAGAAAGTTTGCTTATCTTGATGCTACAAGCTAAAACCAGACACAGTCAGGTGCTGAGCATTATTCCTGGCATCAAAGTATGAGGTGTCAGTTTCGTCATCTGGCTGAGGAATAAATGGCATAGGTTGATTCTGTAGGTTGTCCCAGTCCACACCATGAAAGAGAGGGTGATGTTTCAGTTCTGAAACAGAAGTTCAGATAAACATTATAAACAGAAAAAACAGGCAGAAAAAACAAACCCAGTGTTCCCTGACAAGTGCTGCTTTAAAGCTTCACTTATCTGGAAAGAGGGAACTCACAGAAGCACAGCACTAAGACATAACTGAGTTTTCTTCCCAAGTGAGGATTCACACTAGAGAGGAAGAGCATGTGTGTTGGGGAGGGGGAAGAATATTCAACAACAATGAAAACTTAATGGTTGTCCTGAAACACCACTTCAGTGGCCTGCAGATTTGACAGAAATCATATACAGTTAAAAGGTTCTGAAAAAGATGAATTTCCAAGAACTTCAGATTGGAAGGAAACATTCTGGTATCCAGTTTAAATTGCAATGCATAACATGCAATTAGATTTCACCCTAGTATCTAGGAATAAAGATAATAACTTGTGATGTTTAACTAAGCCACCAAATTATGACATTACATCCTTTTTGGGAGACTTTGAAGAACCACTAAGCTCTCCACTGACATAATAATCTCAATTTATCACTGTGTGCTGTCATTAATTTAACTTGGCCTGTTTTCAGCTTCTAGCTTTAAGTCTCTGCATGAGTAAACATTTCTGTAATAATTTCCTCCTCTAGTGATTTCTTGGATAATTGTCTCATAAGATTTCTTCCACTCTTTTTCCAGAAGACCTCACGAAGCTTTCCTCGTGTTGTTGTTTAATACAATACAGTCGTTGTTATGAATGTTTAAAGTCCTTCTACAAGGGAAAAGGAATTAATATAAACATTGTACAGTGTATGCTAACTCTGTTCTACACATTCAGTAAAGACAGGCTGATCTCATAAAAAGCTCTGTTGGATTAACTGTTGTAGGAAGCATCTTATCAAGGTTTCTAAATCAGTTTGGTGAAAAAATCTTAGAGTTAAAGTGAACTCTGGTATATCAGATGTCAAGCACTAAATACTCATAATCCAATAAAAATAATCCAATTCAAAACACTCTAAAGCAATACATCATGACCCAAAAGATTTCTTCATTAAAGGGGAAAAAAAATACCACAAGAATTACAAAATACAACTTTTTAAGTGTCCAGGCACTACACAGAGAGTATAAATAGGCATTAAAGTGTTAGTCTGAGTTTCAGGAGGAAGACAGCACCATTTTGAAGTTTTAAATTAGAACACAAGTGAATTTTAATACTAACCCTTCAGTCCAGCTCTCTCAGTATTGTCAATTGTTAGAAGAATATCTATTGCATTTTGGGCATTATCAGACAGCTTTTCTTCACCCTCAGGCCAGGGAATATCTACAAAGATGCGGAGGAGTCAGTAACTTAAGCCATAAACCAGTGTTGAAAATACATTCTTTCCCGATTACCCAAACCGATTACCTCTTTTCAAAATATTTTGGAAGACTTGTGTTGGCGTTTCATCATTAAAAGGTGGAATTCCAGTTAGAAACTCAAACAAACAAACTCCAAGGGCCCACCAGTCTACAGCAGAACCTTTCGAGAGAAATCCAGGTCATTACACAACATAGTTTCTAAGAAATTTTGCAGATGAGAGACAAACAAGTTGTACTTAATCATTGTGCAAAAGATTAAAAAATTAAAATCATAGAATCATTACGGATTGGAAGGGACCTCGGAAGATCATCTAGTCCAATCCCCCTGCCACAGCAGGATCACCTAGACCTAGTCACACAGAAACATGCAGGCAGGTTTTAAACAGCTTTTTAACGCCAATCTGTGCCTTAGTTCATTATAGATAATATCGGATTACTGATAAAAGCAAGGGGACTCTTCAGATCAGTCTAATTATCAACTTCCATCACAGAATTCAGGAGCTGATTTCTCCACAAGATGGTTTTGTGACAAGAAACAACTGTCTTTAACAACTGCTCTAAAGCCTGGACAAATGCTCCAAGTCATAACCTCTATCTTCTCAATTCTTTAAGAAGGCCCCAAGAAATCAAACTATTTAACTTAATTGTGTCAAAATACTGAAGCCAGCTTGCAGAGATGAGCCAGCAGGCACAAAGCTGGAATTACTTTGTTATGCTGAAGTTAATGAAGGCAATTACTAGGTGTAAATTACTAGCTAATTTCTTTCTTATTAAATGTTGGTTTTCCACATTCCAGGGTTCTTTTCGACCAAGCCAATCTTATTAGCCTACTTGAAACAAGCAGGTAAAGCAATCCCAGACACCACTGCATGCACTCCAAGCTTTCTGCACCTTTAAGCCACACCCGCTCCGCTGTATCAAGCAAATTTCACTTGCTGTAAAACGAGTCTTTGAAAAAGCATACATTTTGTTTTTCCTGGCTATCTGGGCATAGAAAAGACTCCAGGTTAAGAAAACAAATGGTTTGAGCCATTTCAAAATGGAATAGTGACTAAACTTAGAAATACTAAAAAAAGATAGTGAAAAAAAGAGATCACAGAACATTAGAGATTGGACAGGACCTTAAAGACCACCTAGTCCAGAGCAGGATCACCTAGACCAAGTCACACAGGTGTGTAATAATCTAATGCACTTTTAGCGACTTAACAGCAGTAAGCGCGCTACATCAAGCTAAGCGTGTCAAAGCAGTGAGATCACGTCCACTGTTAGAGGTACCTGAATGTTCAAATAAAAATACTTCCAGCTTCAGTCAAAGTCTAATAAGATCAAAGCTCTAAAAAAAGCGTAGTAACAGGTTTTAGCACCAATTTCTTTGCACTCCAAAAGGTAGTTTAGCTCCACCCACACCCCCGCTAAATCACATCTATCAATAGATATCAATAGAAACAGAAATACCAGGTCTTGTGCAACTGAGCCTTGAGAAGTAAATCAGATAGAAAGTGGAAGGAACAACGAGAAAGAGTCTGATTTACTTTCTGTGACACCATGTCTTTACAAATGCTGACTTTACTCCTGAAGCATACACCTACATATGATTTCTGATACTATCATGATGCCAATTTTTCCTCAGTCTTTGGTGGAAGCATCACGTGTTCTTATAAGGATATCTTTCTAAATTGAAATACTGATGACTCAAACAGTTTTCTTAGAAATTGTGATCTAGTTACACTTTGACTGTTCAGTTAATGCTGAACACTCCATTTCTGCACAGTACATAACAAACTCACCACAGATCAGCGTTCCTGCATACAAAAAATACAAAACATGAACATTACCATTACTGCAAAAATCCCTTACAAACAAATTCCACATATGAGTCTCCTAAGGCATGGAAATGTAGATGCATTTTTGTTAAGGTAGTAACTCAGCAATAAAAACAAAGGTGATAATGTTAAATCCAACTTAGAAACAGAAATAAAAAAGTTTGGTAGTATTATTATGGTTTGGGATTACAATTACATTCAGAAGCAGGTTACCACCACAAGAAATAATTAGTGAGGGAAAGCTTTGATTTAAAAAGCCAGATTTTGAATTCAAAAGCCAGAAAACTCTGGTTTCAACAGGTAAGTAATGGGACGTTTCCTGACATATAATTCAGACACTTTGCAAGTTATTCCTCAACTCCTGAAAACACTGATTGTACAGAAATCATCTTGCAGTCAAGTTTCACATTGTCTGAGTTGTGGTCATTACATTCCACAGAATCACTCTGGTTGGAAAAGAGCCCTGGGACCACTGCATCCAACCATCTACCCTACCTTACAAATTCACCCCTAAACCACATCCCTCAACAACTCATCCAAACAATCTTTAAACACATCCAGGGATGGCAACAGAACCACCTCCCCAGGAAGCCCATTCTAGTGCCTGACCACCCTTTCTGTGAAGAAATTTTTCCTAGTATCAAGTCTAAACCTACCTTGTTGTAACTTGAACCCATTCCCTCTTGTTCTATCACTAACTGCTTGTGAGAAGAGACCAGCACCAACCTCTCCACCACATCCTTTCAGGTAGTTGTAGGGAGTGATGTGGTGGTGTGCCATCAGTGTTTGTGTGAGATTACATTGAAGAGCTTCTGGACCAGACACACACAACTGCTTCCCTAGGAAATCCTAATGTTTGCCCTACTTTTGCATCTTTCAAGATTTTAGAGTGGGAAAAAAATCCATGTACTTTTTCCTGCCATGTCTGAGATGTTAGAGGCTTCTGAGTGAGTTTTCATAAGACAGTAACAAAGCCCTTGAGCCACATAATGCCTCGCAGCTGCAAAGTCTTGAGAAGCCAAGGCTGGATTTGAACAAGTATATGGGGAGAGATATTTTCTAGTGACATTTCATAATCCTTGGATAGAAGGAGACCTAAAGAAATCAAGTCATGTTTAGACATTGATGAATGCTGCTTAATGACTGTGGTGTTCACTTCACAAAGCAGTTTATTTCTCACATATGGACACCAGGAGCGTAGCCAGAATTCAGCCTGGCTTGCCTCATTCCTCATAGAGCTTTGAAACTTCCAGAGCATCTTACAAGACCTGTGTTAGAGAACACATTTGGTGTGAAGAACCTTTACTATAAAGAAGTGGATTTCAACAGTTCCTGGCTTACCCAGCCTCAGGTGTAGTGGACCTTATGTGTTCCCAGACCACCCAGAAGGAACAGACCTGCTGCAGGGGAGTATCACAAAGCAGTGGCATGAAAGCAAATAATTCTCCGTTTGTCTGCAGAGGTCACCAACAAGTAGGAGCATTACAGGAGGAGGCATTCTGGGGAGCTGTAGAGTTTATAGTCACTCATGTGGGGACTCAGCAAGTGAAGTGATACAGGCTGATAGAGGGGAGGGGTGACATGCAGGTGTCTTAGTTAGGGAAGGAGTGAAGAAGTGGAGCTGGAGATGTTATGTTAGCGAAGGAAATGAGTGGATGGTAATGGTTGTTTTCATAACTGTGTTTCAGGTGAAAGGTACTGGGATTGGCGTTCTGGGCTTGTCTAAAGGAGCTGATCTAGCCCTTTCCATGGCCACATTTCTACCTGGCATCAAGGCAGCTGTCAGCATATCTGGAAGTAGCTTTAACTCCTTCATTCCCCTGCAGGGGGATGGCTTCACTCTTCCTGCTCACCCATATGATCTGAGTAGGATGAAGATCAGTGATGAGTCTGGCCTAGTAGATTTTTCAGATGTCCTGGATGATCACAGGGACCCAGCGACTTGGGACTGTCGCATTCCAGTGGAGAGGTCCTCGGCCAAGTTCCTCTTCCTGTCTGGACTGGATGACAAGAACTGGAAAAGTGTCCTCTATTGCCAGGATGCTGTTCAGCGCCTTCAACAGTCTGGACGGGAAGTGGAGTTTTGCTGCTACTCTGGAGCAGGGCACCTCTTGGAGCCACCTTACTTGCCCCTGTGCCAGGCTTCCATCCACAGAGTGCTTGGGATGTTTGTGCAGTGGGGAGGGCAGTGGAGGGAGCATGCCAAAGCCCAGGAAGATGCGTGGTGCAGGATACAGGCCTTTTTCCGGCAACACTTGATGGACTCGGACATCCCTAAGGCCAAGTTTTAGTGAAAGCTGTCAGTTGAATTTTAGTTGTCTTCCGGCCACAGCTGTGACGGGGATTGGCACCATCTGAGCTGCCTGTGTAGTCATTTAAGAAAAATACAGCAACCTGTCACCTGGATTGTGTTTGTACTGAATTGCCCTGGCCCTCAATCCCTGACTGGCTCCTTTGGTAGCAGGGAGTACTCCCACAGGAGGAGTTTCCATGGAGTTGTTCAGTCTGGAACATCTAACTGAGGTGAAAGCAGCACTTTCTTTTTCAGTGCTGTGTTCAAATATGGGGTAGGTGTGTGCCTGGCTGGCTGGTGTGTGAGTCCTCGGTGCTCTTTACGGCTACCTGATGGAGGATGTAGAGAGGTGTGTGGATCAGTCTCTTCTCACAAGTCACCAGCGACAGAACAAGAGGAAACGGCCTCAAGTGGTGCCAGGGGAAGGTTAGGTTGGACATCAGGAAAAATCTCTTCCCTGCCAGAGTGGTCAGGGTTTGGAACAGACTGCCCAAGGAGGAGGGGAGTCACCGTCCCTGGAGGTGTTCACAAACCATGTAGCTGTGGCCCTAGGCAATAGGGTTTAGTGGCCAGGGTGGGGTTGGGGTGATGGTTGGACTGGATGAACTTGGAGGTCACTTCCAACCTTTGTGATTCTTTCAGCAGCAAGGGGACATTTTGTAGCCTTTACTAGGAAACCCTACTCCTTGAATCGATGGGTTTCGCCTCCCCTGCTGGGCTGTCTCCAGTCCCTACCCTGTCCCATCCATGGGCAGTCCTTTCGTCAGCAGTGACAAGGACATTGAAGGGTGCAGCCCATGAGTCACAGGTAAGAAAGCTAAGGAGAAAGAACTTGGTTCTGAATATAGAAGAGGGCTCAGCTGCTCAAGGCATGGTCAGTACCCCTGTGCACCAGGAAGATGCGACACTGTCCTCCCAGTCTAGGTAAAGAGCTGCTGTGACTGCAGCAAAGCCAAGCTGACAGGTCGCACGGTGGCAGCACAGTCTCACCAGTGAGAGTCACAAAACTTCAAGGATCAGGTCATCAGTGCTTCCTGTTTGGAACAGCCACAAAGTCCTGTGTCTCACTAGCTGCTGCTTACTGAGCTCTAAACTACTGTGTGTGGAGGTGGAACGGTTCCGTGTGTGGGTGAGAATGGTGTTACAGCAAACTGACCTTTGTCATCTAAACTCAGATGCTCTGTGAGAGTGCTGAGTTTGGTTGCCTGGAGTTCAACACTGTTCAGACAACTACAGCAGGGTTTTTGCTAACTAGCTGGTTAAAAAAGCAGCCTTTATGGAACAATGACTTTGCAAAGCCTCTGCGTCAGAGAGTCACTTCTGGTTTATTTTTCCTTCCTGTCTGCTCTTAAGAGCAGGGTATTTTGAACCTTGCCTCCAAATGCTCGTTTCTTACTGAGAACTGATTTTTATAGTAGTATTGAGTGAGTGTGTTCTCTGTGAAGAGCTCATTTAACGTCTGATTCAGTTTCTGCTGCAGGGATGTGCGAGTAATCTGGACTCAATCTTCATCTGCCTGTTGTTGTCTTTCTTTCAGATAAATCTGCCCATTCTTACTGTTCCTCATAGATTCACAGAATCATTAAGGTTGGAAGAGAACCCCCAAAATCATCAAAACCAACCTTCAATCCAACGTCACCATGGTTTTTTGAACCCCTCCAAGGATGGCAACTCCTCCACTCCCTGTGCAGCCTGTTCCAACCCCTGACCTCTTTATCAATGAGGAAATTTCTACCTATGTCCAGCCTAACCCTCCCCTGGCCTAACTTAAGACTGTTTCCTCTTCTCCTATTGCTGGTGACTTGGGAGAAGAAACAGACCCCCACCTCTCTACACCCTCCTTCCAGGTAGGTGCAAAGAGCAATGAGGTCTCCTCTCAGCCTCCTTTTCTCCAGGCTGAAAGTGTAAAAGTGTCAGAACTGTGCTAGGGAGAGGTGATTGATCACTTCAGCCACCATATTATATAATGTAAAATGATGGAAGCTACTGAGAATATTTGTAGCAGCAATAGTTAGTCCCACTTGTGGACATAAATACTTCCCTCAGGAATGGCTGTAAGAATCAGTGAGGGTGTCTGCATGTACTTGTGAGGAAAATGCCACATGAGAGGAGGCAAAAAGCTGTCCATTTTCAAAATGAATTGCAATTTGTTGTGATATTACTGCAGAGTGAAGCCCAAGATAGTAAGGAACAGCTTCCAGTTCTGCCCCAGCTAGGTATGCCTTCCAGGTGGCTTCCTTGAGAAGAACAGAGAGTCCTGCTTCCACCAGTTTGCACCTGTCGAGCGACTATGACATTTGGGCCCACATGACAGTTGATGCTGTGGGAATTCCTTTGCTGAATTTACAGATGTGTTTTCAGAGCAGTCTTTTGCAAAGATGAGACTTTTAAACACAGGATGGAATCCCAGGTGGTCATTTGCTGTGGTGTTTTATCCCTGTTTGGATGAGTTCTTCATTTAATGCATTGAATCAGGGACTGACTTAGGCTGGAGGGGACCTCAGAGTTCATCTACTCCAACCCCCTGCCATGGGCAGCAACACCTCTCAACCAGACTTGGTTGCTCAAGGCCCCATCCAGCCTGGCCTTGAACAACTCCAGGGAGGGGGCAGCCACAGCCTCTCTGGGCAATCAGTTCCAGAGTCTCTCCACCCTTGCACAGGAGAACTCTCTAAGATCTAGTCTGAAACTCTTCTCCTTCAGTTTCAAACCATTTCCCCATATCCTATCACTGGATGGATCCCCTTGGGAAAAGTCCCTCTCCAGCCTTCCTGTAGGTTCCCTTCAGGTACTGGAAGGCAGCTCTAAGGTCTCCCCTGGAGTTTTCTCTTCTATAGGCTGAACAGCCCCAGGTTCCTCAGCCTGTTCTCAGACCAAAGGTGCTCCAGCCCTGGGATCACCTTTGTGGCCTCCTCTGGACTCACTCCAACAGCTCCATGTTGTCCTTATGTTGGGGACACCATAACTGGATGCGGTGTTTGAGGTGAGGTCTCACAAGAGCAGAATCCCCTCTCCTGCTCTACTAATCTCACTTCCCTTGATGCAGCCCAGGATCTGGCTGGCCTTCTGGGCTAGTTTCCAGATGGAGTAATTTGCTGCATGGTGTCACTGTGTCTGTAGGCAGCCAAACCTCTGGCAATGAAACCTTTTGCAACTCTTAGTTCTCAGAGAGTCCCAAAGTGTGATTTTTTCCTACGGGGATGCTTCAGCAAGAACACCAAGGTCATCGGAACTGTGCTGTGGGGGTGTTTTGTGGAGGTATTTTACACAAAGCATTTGTTTCCTGGCTTTTTGTACCTCCCTGGAACACATCAGAAATTATTTTAGCTGTTCTTGTTCTTCTTGTTCTCCAGATGTCTGCCTTTGGGACTGTGCTTACCTGGAAGGTTTTAGCTGCAACTCAGAGATTTAAAGTCTCAGTGGCGCTGGACTCATCCTGAGCTTCAGTCACAGCCCTTCTCCTTCTGCCTTTGCAAATCTGAGTGCACAATATCCCGTGGCTCAGCTGAGCAGTGGAGCTCAAAGCAGTATAAACTGCAGCTTCTGCAGCCCACAAGATGCCCCTTAATCCCTGTGAGTCCTGCACAGTGCTTTGCACAGCACAGCTGCTCCAGAGCTGTGCCAAAAGGCACGTGCTGGGTGCTGAAGGAACTCGGTAACGTACAGCTTGGGCAAGACAGAGGAGCGCACTTGTGCAGATACACAGATCGCAGAACTGTTGGAAGGGACCTCAAGAGATTCTAAAGTCCAATCCCCCTTCCAAAGTAGCACTGCCCAGAGCACAGCGCACAGAGCTGCATCCAGCAGGGGTTTGAAGCCATCCGGAGCAGAAGACTCCACAGCCTCTCTGGGCAGCCTGTGCCAGGGCTTTGGGACTTGCACTGGGAGGAAGTTTGTCCTTATTTCTGAATGAAACTTCTTGTGTTCCTGCTTGTGTGACCAGTGCTTCTTGTCCTGTCACTGGGCACAACTGGAAGCAGCCTGGCACCATCCACCCTGCAGCCACCCTGCAGATATTTACAGGCCTGGTGGACCAGGTCTCGTCTCAGACTTCTCAGGGCTGAACAGTCCCACCTCTCTCAGCATTTCCCTGTAAGAGAGATGCTCCAGGCCCCCTGTCATCTTTGCAGCCCTTTGCTGGACTCTCTCCAGTAGTTCCCTGTCTCTCTTGGCCCTATCTTCATCGTGAAGTGCATGGCCAGGGTGTATCTAATGTTGTGAAGTGGTCATACCATGGCTCTGTGGAAATCCTGCTGCCTCAAGAGGAACATTGGTGCTGTGGTAAGAAACTGAGGAGATGGTTGTGTTAGTGACAGGACACTAAGAGCTAAGTGGAAGCTGAGCTGGTGCAGCTTGTGGTCTCAGATAGAGCAGAGATGCCCTAGATTATGTGACTGCCTTGAAGAGAGAGCAGCAGCAGGGTGGGTATGGAAGAGCAGTGTGCCTTTGTGAGTAGCAGATGAAGTTGGGTGTTAGAAGCTGGAGTTACCAGTGTGTTCAGTGGTGTTGCTTTAGGAACACACTTGAATGTCATTTTGACCCTTAGTTCCTCCCTTTTCCTCCTCACCTTTGCTTCTGGAATTGTGTTAAATGGAAGAAGTCTCCATTGGCCTCTGTGCTGATAGGAGCTTCTGCAAAGACTGCCCAGGTTGGGGATTCAGTCACCATCCCTGGATGTATTTAAACGTCACTTAGATGTGGTGCTTAGGATATGGTTTAGTAGTAAATTTAGTAGAGTGGGGTTATTGTTTGGACTTGATGATCTCCAGGGTCTTTTCCAACCTGAATGATTTTTTTATAATGAAGCTGGTTCTGGGGGAAGAACAGACTAGAGCAGAAAGGAACATTGAGCAGCAATACAGAACAGCAGATGGGGTCTGCTGTAGGGGAAGGTGGTGCAGATAAGCCTGGGAGTGAATGTGGTACATTGCCAAAGCAATTTGTCCTTGTGCCATGAGTAGTGGAAGTTGCTGACCTCATTACCTAGACACGAGGTGTCTGTTGGTAGTGTGCAGGGGAGTTCTGTCATAACTGTAATTATTCTAATGGCACTGCTGCGGTGGTGGACTGCAAACCATAAACAGGAAAGGCTGAAACCCACTGACACACATGAGACGCTAATGAAAGGCTGGTGGCTCTGCTACAAGAACATGAATAAGAAATGGAAACTGGCTGAGGAAGTCCCTCAAGATTTGTCTCCAGGAACTCTCTTCAAGGCTTCTGCTCAGAGAAGAAGCTGTGAAGAAGGGGAGGGATGTGTGTTCCCTCCTTCTTTGGTTCTCTGAACCCCCAGGCCCTGCAACCAAGGCTTCTTCTGAGACAGCTTGTCTGTGTTGTCTTGTGCAGGGTATTTGCTGGGCAGCTCTAGTACTCCGTGTGTGTCGGACAGTCTCTCACTGCTGAAGGCGTTTAGTTTCTAACTGTCAGACTGCAGAGCGAGTCTCCTCAAACTGGTGGGATCGACGTGTCTCTTCAAGTGAGCCTTTTCATAAAGCACACAGTAACATCCGCCTCTGCTTATGGCTGTGGCTCAGCTGTGGACTCCAACAGCTGTCTGAGTGCAAAGAAGAGCCTGATGTGTGAAGCAAAAGAGATGTTAAGGGCAAGGCCAGCTGTGGCTGTTCAGTCTGACCAGCACAACGCATGTAATTCCTGCATCGAGTTCCCAAGGTGTGATCCAGCCACATGTAAAAGGCAGTCACCTAGGCTGGGTTCAGATTTAGCTACCATGTGGGAGGGAATTGTGGAGTGAAGGCTCCAAAAAGTTGGGTCACAAAGTGAAACAGAGGTGTAGGAGGGAAAATGTTTTCTTACCACAAAACCTGCGAAGAAATTCTGTGGAGCTGCAGGTCAGGAAGGTGCCTCTCAATCTTCTCAGCACATCTTTTCCAACAGCAAATGGACTGCTTTGAACTGTCAGTTTTGCTGCGGGTTGGCTTTGGACTGGTTGAACTTCCACTAGCTCCGCTTACTGCTGTGGAGTGGTGAGGGGTGGGAGGTGTAGAGTAGAAGGTGAGGATTTGACTCAGCACCACACAGCCAACAGTAAAAGTCCCAGGCTGCTCCATCGTCAGTAGGTTTGGTGTTAGACACTGTCTAACCTGGCATAGTGGTGATGACTATGGATGTCAGAAGGAGGGAAGTGAAGCTTGATTAATCACAGCCAGCACTAGAATTAGGAAATCAAATAGGTCTTCCTGTCTCTAGAGGCTGAAAGGGATTAGCATGAGGTCTTCTGTACAGTTCTTTCAACATGCTGGGGGTCGAGCGATCTGTTGATGGCTGTTAAGATCTGTCCCCGTTTAGGAAAGTGTCAAACAGCTTTTCAGTGTCTTCATGTCATGATTTTGCAGTGGGTGCCGTGATATGTTCCATACAGACTTCCTGTTAACTTCCTGAGTGTACTGAACGAAGACTCGGCTGCCTACAGACTGTCTCTGGTGCCGAGTGAAACCATTAATTAACTTGCTGGGTCCCAGATCATTGCCAACAGAAGGACTGAAGGATTTTTTGCTGAGGGCAAACGAGTGAAGAGCTTTTAGCTGCACCTGTAATAATGCAATACAACCATTCATTTAATTTGATTCAGAGCCACATAAGGCCAGGCAATGTCCAGGGTGTGAATGCAGAGGGTGGGACGCGTTTCTGACCCGTGCTATGGCAGCTGGATGCTTTCATGCTCTCCGGACCGCACGTAAAATGACATCTCCTGAGATGTTTCCTTAGCTGGGAACACACTGAATTGATTTGAACTGTGGACAGTGTCAGTCTACAATGTTCAGGGTCGTAAATGGAAGGTGTCTGCAAGGGATGTCTCAAAATAGTGATTATTTGGAGGAAGAACCAGTAATATTCTGTAACAATAGGATCACGATAGTTTTTCTTTGCATTTCGAGATTGTCTTTGCTCTGAGTTGCTCCAGTTTTGCTGATCTCAGGTGAGCTCTGTGTTGCTCCTTTCATCTCACTCTGCAGATGATTCGCTAGCGTGCCGAAGATGTGCAGAACATGTATGACAGCACCAAGCAGTGTTCAAGCAGTGCAGGGGATAGATTGCCGTTTCAATTCTCATTTCCTCTCTCCTTTTTTTCCTGCAAGCAAGAGCATGCAGCTGTTGCACAAGGCGTTCTGCGCTCCACACATCCGTGCTGTCAGCTGTTTGTGCATCAAGTCTGAGGAGGAGGAAGAAATATGAGGTGTGTTACCAGCAGTCAGGTATTTCCCATTCCCAGTGTTGGTGTACATGAGGAAGTGATGTTTGACAAATAGAGCTGATCATAAGTTTTCTGATGCAACACTTCTGCTTTTGAAAATGTTGATTGGATTCTGTGTTGCTGGGATGGCTGGTTCTCCAGCTTCATGGAAACCTGCTTGGAAAGTTGTCACGCTGTCGTAAACCTTGCGGACCCACCTCGCCTGTTCCACTGGCTGCACACCATTCTATGATGCCATGACATTGCTGCCTTCTTCCAGTTACCGGGGGCCAGCCCCTAGGCTGGTCAGCAGGTGAATGAGCTGTCCAGTAGATGGTCTTCAGTCAATTCCTTTGCTTCCAGCTTCATAGATCTCAGCTCTGAAGCTCCTAGCCTGCCCAGGTGGCTGCCTTGCCACCCATGTGGCAGCAAAAGAGCTATGTAGGCAGGGTCCAAGCTAGGAGGTTTGGCTGATACGGCTGAGGGCTGTGCTGCCATTCAGAGAGACCTGGACAGACTGGAGGGCTGG
>JAOXOE010026376.1:0-21991 GCA_028565055.1 Phoeniculus purpureus
GTGAGGGTGCCAGAGCCCTGGCAGGGGCTGCCCAGGGGGGTTGTGGAGTCTCCTTCTCTGGGGACGTTTCAAACCCACCTGGGCTGTCCCTGTGTGACTGGATCTAGGGGATCCTGCTGTGGCAGAGGATGGGACTGGGTGATCCTTCGAGCTCCCTTCCCACCCCCGACGTTCCGTGGCTCTGTGTAGCTGCCCGGAGCTCTGACTCCGGCAGCAGAAGCTGCTGACAGGCAGTGGCCCTGATCCGTGTGTTGCAGGGTCTGCGGGAGCAGGTTTCCGAGGGAAGAGCCTTCCCGATCTCGCAGCGAATTACATAACTGCCTGTGTTTATTGAAACGGAGAAGGAGGGGCAAAGCCACCTCCCATCGTGAAACACATGATGTGAGCCTGTTGGTGCTGACGTTTGCAGACCCTCCACGCTGTTTTCTCCCCCGGTGTGATGAAGCCCTGTGCTTCAGGAGGGTGGCAGCGGTTAGCACGATGAGGGAACATTAGGGTTTCAGGGCGGTTTTGTCCTCTAGAGCCGTGAAAACCTGAGGAGAAGTGGAGAGCTGCCTGCACAGGGTCACTCGGAGGCTTAAAATAGCCGGGCTGCTCGTTGCCTGCGGAGTGTCTTTGTGAGGGGTACCAGCAGCTTTTAGTGATAGCACGGTTGTTCTTCAGCTGATGGTTTCCACAGGGCCTACCCCGTCTTGCGGAGTCCCCTTCCCTGGGGATGTTTAAAACACCCCTGGACGTGTTCCTGTGCTACTGGATCTGGGGGATCCTGCTGTGGCAGGGGGATGGCACTGGGTGATCTTTGGAGGTCCCTTCCCATCCCTCATGTTCTGTGACTCTGTGATCCTTGTACCTTGGTTCCAAGGCACCAGATGGCTCTCCTGAGCGGGGCTGCTGTCCGTTTGCGCTGAGTGTGCCCTGAGGATGGGCTGAGGCAGTTGACGGTGCCTGATCCATCGCTGATGTAGAGGCTGAGCCGCGCAGTGCTCCCAGTCGGCGCTCGGATGCCCGGCTGAGATGCAAACGGCAGCGGCAGCAGGTACCCCTCTCCCTGTGCCTACTACGATTATGTAAGTGCTGGGCGGGAGAGCGCGACTGTGCTCAGTGCCGCTGCGTGAAGGGGATCGCGGGAACAGCCTCTCCTGCGGTGCTGGCGCTCGGTGATGTCAGGGCTCCTCTGTTGGTGCGCACACAGAGCTCGCGGGGACGACATGGACTCCCTTGAGCGGCAGCAGCAGCGCTCGGGGCCTTTCTCTCCCTCCAAAAGCCCTTTCTCTGCCGTATGCAGCTGAAATCCCAGAACATGAGGGGTTGGAAGGGATCTAGAAAGATGACCCAGTCCCATTGCCCTGACACAGCAGGGTCCTCTAGATCCAGTCACACAGGAACGTGGCCCAGGAGGGTTTGAGATGTCCCCAGAGAAGGAGACCCCACAACCCCCCTGGGCAGCCCCTGCCAGGGCTCTGGCACCCTCACCATGAAGAAGGTCCTTCTCACACTGATGAGGAACCTCCTCTGCTCCAGCTCCCACCTGCCGCCCCTTGTCCCGTCACTGGGTGCCCCTGGGCAGCGCCTGGCTCCATCCTCCTGCCACCCCTCCTTCCCATGTTTTTGGGTTCATCGGTTACGACTCGGGGCCGCATCTGGCCGTTGCAGAGGTACTTCACACGCACAGGGGTTCGCGCTGGTAGGATGGAGACCGACCAAGAACTCCTCGGGGCAGGGACCTTGTTCTGGCAGCAGCACCCTGAGCTCTCCCCACTCGCCAGGGAGCAGCCCGCAAGCCTCGGGCTCTCAGGACGGAAACAGAGCAAGGGAGGCAGCTCCTCGCTAGGGGCCAACCCAGCAGCGGGGGCACCGAGTGCTGCAGCAGCAGCGGCTGCTGCTCGCAGGGAGCCCCGAGCCGCCCCCGGGACACAACTTCGCGGGCAGAGCCCGGCGAGAGCTGCGCGGACCCGCCGCGCCGGGACCCCTCCGAGCACCCGGGGCACCGCCTAGCTCCGTGCGGGGCTGCCGCCCGTCCCGCTGCGGGGCTGCTCCACGCCCCGGATGGCCCCTCCGGAGCGCTGCGGGGCTGCACCCGCGGACTCGCAACAGGCGGCGAGGGCCACTCCCGGTCGCCCCCCGCTCTCCTGCCCCGGCCCCGCCGCCCCCCGGTGCGGGAGCTCCCGCCGCAGCCGCAGGGCCGGCGGGGCAGTAGTCAGTCCCCCTGCGGGCTCCTCCGGCTGGCCCAGACCCCGCTGCACTTCCTGCCAAATCCTCCCCGCTCCGAGCACGGACGGGCCCCCCCAGGTCCCCGCAGCCCTTCCGCCTCCCGCAACTCTCCTCCAGCCTCCAAACTTGGAGGCGCCTCGTCCCCCTCCCCTCCTCCTCCTCGGCCCGGAGCCCACTTACCCCGCAGCAGAGCCGGGGCCGAGCTGCCCACGAGCAGCCAGAGCGAGAGGCGCAGCAGCAGCAGCCGCCGGCGGCTCCCGGGCACCCGGGGACTCATCCCGCAGCGGGCCGGGGGCGCGGGGAGGCCGGAGCGGGGCTGCGGGGCGCGGGGCTGGGGCCCGCGGTGACTCACTGCGAACTTCCCTGCACGGGAAACAGGAAATCTTCGGCTTCGCAAACAGCTGGGGAGGACCTGCGTGTTCTCGCAGCAGTTCCTGCTCCCGCTGCCCAGCGCCAGCCCTTCCTGCCTTCTCCCCCTTCCTCACCGCCAGCCCTTCCTTCCTTCCTTCCGTCCTCCCTTCCCTTCTTCCCTCCCTCTTTCTCGCTCTTTTTTTTTTTAAGCACTCAAACTTCACTTCGTACGAAGCGATCTGATGACCCCCCCCGCCCCAGCCTGCCCCGGGTGGCGACCAGCCACGGCCCCGGAGCACTGAGTCACTCGCAAGGGGGGCTGAAGGTCCAGAGGAAACCGACAGCTGGAAAGATTCGTCCTCCTCGGAACCTGGCCAGGGCCCGGCCCTGTCAGCCCTGGGCTGCCCGGAGCTCCCCCGCTGCATCTGTAACTGACCTCGGCGATGCTGCTGTGGGCAGGGGGCAACCCGCAGCCTCCCTGGGCAACCTCGGCACCCTCACAGCCGGGAATGGCTTCCTGAGGTCCAGTCTAAACCTCCCTTGCTTTAGCTTGAAACTTGTCCAGCCGCTCGAGCCCTTCGTGCAAGAGAACTGGTTTGTGATTCGGTCCTTGGCCAAGGGAGCCCAAGTCCTGCTGCTAACCCCAGGCTCAGAGTCAGGGTTGGGGTCAGAGCCCGGCACTGAGCTGCTGCCTCCTCCTATTCACCCCCTTGTTATCCCCTGCAGCTGCGGGAATCAAGATCACAGCGTGTGCCCCCGTCCCTTCACCGCTTGTGCCCAGGGCCCTGAATCCCTCCTAACTGTCCTTAGGCTGCTGGTCCCTGTGTCCAGCTCTGGGCCCCCCAGCTCCAGAAGGACACAGAGACACTGGAGAGAGGCCCAGTGCAGAGCCACAGGGGTGATGGAGGGAGGGGAGCCGCTCCCTGATGAGGAGAGGCTGAGGGAGCTGGGATAAAGGAGGCTGAGGGGTGACCCCATGGATGGTGATCACTATGGGAAGGGTGGGGGTCAGGGGGATGGAGCCAGGCTCTGCTCAGGGGCACCCAGTGACAGGACAAGGGGCAGTGGGTGTGAGCTGGAGCAGAGGAGGTTCCCCATCAGTGTGAGAAGGACCTTCTTGGCAGTGAGGGTGGCAGAGCCCTGGCAGGGGCTGCCCAGGGGGGTTGTGGAGTCTCCTTGTCTGGAGATGTTTCAAACCCACCTGGTCATGTTCCTGTGCGACTGGATCTAGGGGATCCTGCTGTGGCCAGGGGACGGGACTGGCTGATCTCTCGAGGTCCCTTCCAACTCCTCATGCTCTGCCACTCTGTGCTTCTAGAAGAGCCGAGGCGGTACCTCGGGGCAACCAGGGGTGGTTCAGGGGCGACTGCGAGAAGCAGGGATGCCATCACGCTCGGAACAGCCCAGAGCAATCCTGAGTTGGGGAACATTCGAGAGCAGACACAACGAAAGGTCACTGTGGTTCCGTCTGTTTAGTCTCTAAACCTCCCGAAGCGCCTGTTCCGCTGGGTGCTCCCACTTCGTGCTGCAATTGCTCCGTGAGATCCACTCAAACACAGTCGCCACCCCCCAGACTAAGAAGCCTCCCCCCTAAGCTCAGGCTGGCGGGTCCCTGTGCACCGGCAACTAGCCAAACGTCCTCTGCTTCTGGCCCCACAGCCTGTCTCTGCCCCAGGACAACCCTGTGCAAGAGTGAGGGCGGTGGGGAGACGCTTCCTGCGCCGGGAGCAGCATCTCTCGGGACACCCGCAGCCTCTGCTCCCACCGCTCGGCGGTTACACGCACCCGGCGCAGGGCAGCTTGAGAGCGGCTCGTCTGCACCGCAGCTCCTCGCCCGAGATCCTGTGAGGAGCAGAGCCCTACCTGCAGCTCCACGGCAGAGGTCTCCTGAGGAGCGGAGCAGAGCCCTGCCAGCCTGGTGCTGACTGGGGCGACAGTTCCGCGCTCCAGTCGGTGAGATGCCACGCAGGAGTTTGGAGCAGCCAGCCCGACCGAGATAAACCCTGCGGATAACGTTATCTCGTAGCCTGTGATGTGTGCGGGGGAGCTGATAACGAGCTGATTGCCTCCTCGGGATGGGCGATTACACGCAGCAGATGCTTCGCTGTGATCATTCCTGTGAGATAAGGAGAGCAGCGGGGGCCGGGTCCAAGCACTTGCTGGGAGCCTTTTGCCAGCTCTGTGCCCTTCTGGAACGGAGGGGTCCGCACCTGGACACGAGATGCCAGCTGGCCACCCCCTTCTCATAGCCACTGCAGAAGGAATCAAACCCACAGTTCCGTGGTTGCCCAGCGGGAGCAGTAGGAAGCCCCCGGGCCAGTTGCCCGTGGTCTGCACTCCACGTGGACAAGCCACCAGGGGCTGGCTGCAGCCCGCTGCAGTTACCCTCTTGGGTCTGGAGAGCTCGAACCCAGGGACTGCATCTGAGCACCGACCCTCTGCGCTCCTCAAAGCCTCCAAACCACAAGAGCTGCTCCCAGGCTCCGGGCCAGGGCTCGGGAGCAGGGCAGAGCAGCCCAGCTGGCATCTCCCGGGGCCGGCTCGGCCTTGCCAAGCGAGCCCTGCCCGCCTGCCTGCCGGGGTACCGGGGCTGCCGGCCGCGGGCAGAGCACCCAGGCAGACGTGGCAGGGCCTGGGCCGTCCGCTGGCAGAGAAGGGAGCTGCAGAGCGCTCGGTGCATGTTTGCTCGGTGAGATCAGCAGCCCGGCCCTGCTGCGCCGCATCAGCAGCCCTTTCTTTCCAGCCTGCGGTTGCCATCAGCCAGCGAATGAGCCGGCCCAGCCTTGTTTTCCTTTGTCGGGGTCTCTGCTCCCCGGGCTAACAGGCAGCAGCTCTCCGTTAGGGTAGGAGATGCCGAGGGGCTTCCTCCTCTCCCCGGCTTTGCCTCAGCCCCATCGTTCCTGCCGCTGCTGCTCCCAGCCCCGGGGTCGTTGGGCTTCACAGGACGACCCCAGCACTCGCCAGCAGCCCTCAGCGACCGGTTCCTTCAGCCTCGGCTGTTCTCCGCTCCAGATCCGAGGGGCTGCTCCTGCCGGGGCAACAGAGGTTGGCTCTGGGTCTGAGCCCGGGCTGCCAGGGGGGTGCAGGAGCCGCTGAGGGCTTTCCAGACCTCCCGGACAGGTTCCAGCCAAACAAAGCCGGGCTCAGCTGGAACAGGAACCGGTGCCAAGGCAGACAAGGGCTGCTCCAAGCCCTCTCCAGCCTCACCCACCCTTCCCGGCCGGTTCTTTTGGCCGGTGTTTGCTCTGAGCCCGCGGAAGCCCTTGCGGCAGGATGGCCGACAGGGAGCTGGAGGGGTTTGGTCCAGCTGATGGAGAGCAGGGACCGGGCACAGGTAGATGCACAGAGCCCGCCGGAGGCTCCCCTGGTCGCACCCCGAGTCAGGAGCTGCCCAGACGTTGCACGAGGCAGCAGGTTGCAGACGGGCTACAGCAGGAACTCGCTGCATGTCCAAGCTGTGGGAGGACAGAGAGGAAGGATGGGGCCTCCAGCAGCATCCTGGGGTGGATCAGAACGGGGGTGATTAGCAGATCCAAAGAGGTTCTCCTCACCCTGGTGAGAGCCCAGCTGGAGCCTCGTGTCCAGCTCTGGGCCCCTCGGCTGCAGGAGGACACAGAGCTGCTGGAGGGAGCCCAGCGCAGAGCCCCGGAGGCGGTGGGTCCTGCCTAAGGCTGGGGTGCACAGGCGGCTCACTCCAGAAATGACGAGGAGCTGCTTAAAACAGCATCGTTCGACTGCAGGCAGCTCCGCTCTGCTGCACTTAAATACAGGAAACGAGACCCAGGCAACTGATGAAGGGGCCGATAGCAGCTGCGACAGCCCTTCCTGCCGTGGAGGCTGCGCTCTGAGGCTGGCAGGGCTGCTCCGGGCTGCACCCAGCTGCTGTGAGCTCGGGGCTGCGGAACCCCGGCGAGGCTTCGGCAGCCAAACCCTCCCTCAGCTGCTCTGCTAGTTAGGAAACACAACCGCTGTCAGGGTTTCTGCGCTGCTCACAAGCGGAGGAGGGAGTCTGAGGGGGCAGAAGCCAGAGCACAGGCGGCCGTGGTCCTGTAGGAGAGGGAACGGGCACCCACATGTGACCCCGAGAGACCAGCCAGTGCAGCCCCCTGCCCCAGCAGGATCCCCTGGTCCAGTCATCAGGGACTGGAAGGGACCTCCAGAGATCACCCAGTCCCATCCCCCTGCCCCAGCAGGATCCCCTGGGTCCAGTCATCAGGGGTTGGAAGGGACCCCGAGAGATCACCCAGTCCAATCCCCCTGGCACAGCAGGATCCCCTAGATCCAGTCATCAGGGGTTGGAAGGGACCTCGAGAGATCAGTCCAGCCCCTGGGCACAGCAGGGAGCAGCCTGCACAGGGAGGGAGCTGAGTGCCCAGCTCTGCAGATCCCCTAGGGGAGGATGAGCGAGGCTCTGGGCAACCTGGCCTGGTTGGGGATGTCCCTGCTCCCTGCAGCGGGGTTGGACTGGATGAGCTTTGGGGGTCCCTCCCAGCCCCTAATGTTCCGTGATTCTGCAAGCACCGATGTGACACAGAGCCCTGGGCAGCTGCTGGCGCCCGAGGCGGGCACTGCCCAGGGAAGGCGCCGCTCCCAGACGCCTCCCCAGATGACCAGAGCGGGCAGCGCCGCAAGGCAGAGCCCCCACCCTGTCCCCCCTCTGCACTTTCCTCCATCTAAAGCAGCTCCATGTGGCCCAGAGACGGAGCAGAGCCAGGGTGGGGATCCTGCTGCCAGGGGGCTCTGCCCAGGCTGTTGTCGCCATCGCAGCGCAAAGAACCGCTGCTGCGCCCCAGCTCCGCCGAGTGTTCTCCGCGGGGGTGGCCAGGGCAGGCTGCTGAGGCTGAAAGAAGCTCCAGTAGCAGAACAAGCCCCCATTCTGCACCGCATTGCCCGGGGCTCAGGGTTTCAGCAGAGGGCGGCTGGAACCCCGGCCAGAACCGTGCCCTTGGCTCAGAGGGGGTCTCTGGAGCCCTCGGGCCACGGAGCTGCTCTTCAGATGCCCTCCCCAACAAAGGCTGGGCAGTCACCAGAGAACTGGGCGGATTCCTCAGGCATTAGAAGACCAGAGGATTGAAAAGGCTGCGTGTAGTGATTCAGGCAGTGGGGCCCGTCCGCTCCTCGGAGCGTTTTGGAAGCAGATCCTGGAGAGAACAGGGCAGCTGGCAGGCAGAGGAGAGCTGCTCCCGTAGAGGAGCCCGTCACCACATCACAGAATCACAGAGCAGCAGAGACTGGAAGGGACCTCAAGAGGTGACCCAGTCCCATCCCTCTGCCACAGCAGGATCCCCTAGATCCAGTCATTAGGGGTTGGAAGGGACCTCGAGGGATCACCCAGTCCCATCCCCCTGCCTCAGCAGGATCCCCTAGATCCAGTCATTAGGGGTTGGAAGGGACCTCGAGAGATCAGCCAGCCCCATCCCCCTGCCTCAGCAGGATCCCCCAGATCCAGTCATTAGGGATTGGAAGGGACCTCAAGAGATCACCCAGTCTGACCCCTGGCCACAGGAGGATCCCCCATGAAGGATTCCATGCAGGATTCCTAGGTCCCAATGACCAGCTCATTGCCCAGACACTTCACCCTCCCTTGCACATCCTCCCAGCCAGGCAGGGAGCCCTGGGCTTCCCTGTGTGTCCCCAGGCAGCAGCTCATGGGGCTGATCACTGGTTGGACTGATTTATGTCTTAATTTTATGGATGATATCACCCAATTATCTCCAGCTGGAACAGTCAGGGGGAAGAGCTGCCAGAGAACATTGGGCACGAAAGGAGTCGGCTGATGCAGCCCATTCCCGGCTGCTGAGGGGTTTGTTTTGGCTGCAGACAGTTGCACACGAACTCTGCGGTGCTGCCACCTTTCACACAGCCCCAGAGCACCGGGCTGATGACATCCCTAAGGACTGGATCTAGGGGATCCTGCTGGGGCAGGGGGACTGGGTGATCTCTGGAGGTCCCTTCCCATCCCTAATGACTGGATCTAGGGGATCCTGCTGGGGCAGGGGGTTGGACTGGGTGATCTCTGGAGGTCCCTTCCAACCCCTGATGCTCTGTGAGTCCCTTCAGTCTCATCCAGGTGGGGACAGCGACGGCTGCTGCTGAAGCCGAGCTCTGCCCAGTGCAGCCCAGCAGTGCCCTGTTTGGAAAGAGCCCCGGAAGGAGCCTGAAGGAGCAGCCCGTCTGGATGAGGAGGGAAAGCAGCCTCCAAGGCTCTGAATCCCGAGTGCCTGCTGCCAGCCAGCGAGAAACAGTGGCCCATTGTCCGGGAGAGCTGGCACTGCTGCCCGAGCACAGAGCTGCCCTTGTCACCTAGACGGGCAAACTGGCCGCTGCTTCCCACGCAGCGGCAGGGGCTGGGTCAGCACAACTCAGGGAGAACCTCAGGGGCTCCCAGCCAGCAGCCTGGACGCGGCTGCCAGTCGTCTCCTTCTCACTAGCCAGCAGGCCAGGCTGAGGGTGCAGGTAGTCAGGCTGTTAGTATGCGCCGGGCACCGCTCGGAGCCTCCTGCTGGGAAGGGCAGCCGAGAACGAGCTGCTCTCTGCAGCACCTCGAGGGCGGCTCTTCCTGTGCCTGTCCCTGCTTAAAATGCCACCGGGGTTCCTCGAGTCTTGTGAGATCTTGTGAGGTCCCTTCCTGTCCCTAGTGACTGGATCTAGAGGACCCTGCTGTGGCCAGGGATGGGGCTGGGAGATCTTGTGAGGTCCCTCCAACCCCTAATGACTGGATCTAGGGGACCCTGCTGTGGCCAGGGATGGGGCTGGATGATCTTTGGAGGTCCCTTCCCGTCCCTAGTGACTGGATCTAGGGGATCCTGCTGTGGCCAGGGATGGGACTCGCTGATCTCTCGAGGTCACTCCAACCCCTAACGTTCCGTGAGCCTGTGAAGTCTTCCAGGCAGATGAATCCATCACTTTCCTCGTGCAAGAGGCTCGGTGAAAGCCAACCAGCCCCCCCTGAGCATCTCCATGTCCTCCTCTGGCCACCATCCCCCAAATCCACCTCCTTCTCGTGTTGAGCCAGATGCAGGACCCCAGGCGAGGTCCCAGCAGGGCAGAGCAGAAGGGGAGAAGCCCCCCTCTCTGTCTGGTGGCCACGCTGCTCCCGACACAGCCCAGGCCGGGGTTGTCCTTCTGGGGCAGCAGCAGCAGCAGCCGCACGTAACCCGCACGGTCTGACTCCCCAACTGCTTTTGGGGTCACAGTGTGGCTTGAGAGGACCGAGGGCACCAAGAAACACAACCTCTGCCTGCGCTGGTGCCCGGGCACAGACAGACACCCCCACCCGCCCCACAGCCCCAGAGCGGGGGGCTGCAGCCTGCAGTCTGTGGGGCCACCTGGTGGGAAGAGCTCGGCAGCAGCCCTGCGGCAGCGCTGGAAGCCCAGGGAGCCTCAACACTCTCCTCCAGCTCCCACCCACTGCTGCCCCTTGTCCCGTCACTGGGTGCCCCTGGGCAGAGCCTGGCTCCATCCCCCTGGCACCCACCCCGATGCTCCAGGCCCTTCCCCAGCACTGGCTCCAGCACCTCGAGGTCTCCCTTGTGCTGAGGTGCCCAGAACCGACCCAGCACCGGGCTGCAGCTTCACCTGAACACAAGCCCCGGGGTTCTTCTTCACCCCCCTCAGTGTCGATGTCCTCGTCTCTCCCCGCAGCTGCAGTTCTGGCTGTAGAAGGGGCTTCTAGACAAGGAGACCTGGTTTTAGAGAGGGGTGAGGGCAGTGCCCGAGGTGCAGCAGCAGCAGCAGCTCTCGGTGTGGAGCCTGAGCCCCACCTGGGCAGGTCTCCTCAGCTCCCCTCGCCCCGTTTCAGGAGGAGTCCGAGGATGAAGCAGCTGCTCTGCCTGCGAAACCCTCGTCCTCAGAGGCGGCTCTCGCCAGGACCGGACCCAGCTCAGGCGAAGGTGCCAGGGCGAAGCCCTCGGGCTCGGGGAAGCCCCCGCGGAGCAGCCGCCCCAAGAACAGAGTCACCCGGGGCTTTGCCTCGTTTTTTTATTGAAAGCTCCATCAAAGAAAAGGGAAGTTCAGCCCCACATCCACCGGGCGACAGCAGCCCCCGCGGCGGGGACGTGGCAGCAGCCGCCCGGGGTCGCGGTGCCGACGGGGCACAAAGCGCCAACCTCGCCGGGCCGTCGGGAGCCGCCGGCACAGAGGTGCCCACGGGGAGCGGGTCATCTCCGGGCGATCCAGAGGGGTCCTGCTTCGGACCTTCTGCTGCAGCCAGGGCTCTGGGCAACCTCTGCCCCCCGTCTGCGGGGCGGCTCTGATTGTCCTCGCGTGCAGCACCCGCTTCGCTCTGCTGTGCCACGGTGACCAGTCAGCAATTCCTGTGGGGACCTGCCCCCACCCTGGGCAGCCCAGCCCAGCCCCTGACCAGTCTCTCCAGGATGAATCTCCTCCTGATGGCCAGTCTGACCCCTCCTTGTTGAGGACTGAAGCCCTTCCCTCCGCTGCTGCCACTGATGCCCTGTGAGCAGAGCCCAGCACCAGCATCTCTGCAGGGTCCGTTCAGATGGTCGTGGAGAGCGACGAGGTCCCTCCTCAGCCTCCTCTTCCTCCAACCAACCAGCCCCAACTCTCTCCATCACTCTCCAGCCCTTCCCCAGTTGCCCTCCTGTGCCCTCGCTCCAGCCCCTGGATGCCTCTGTTGCCCTGAGGTGCCCACAACTGGCCCCAGCGCTCCAGGTGCAGCCTCCCCAGTGCTGAACCCCATCGGACGAAGCCAGAAACCCCCGAGCTGACCACCAGCACAGGACAGAAGGTCCCTGCGTGGGGCACCTCGCGCATCGGGTGGCCCCCCTAGACCTCGAGGCCGGGCGCCGCGGCTTTAGGGCTCGCGGAGTTGTTCCGGTGACCCTCCAGGACCTCAGGCCAGATTGGCAGCACAGGCAGAGGTCTGGGCTGAGCAGCCTCAGCGAGCGGCAGCAAAGGGGCAAGGAGCGGAGCAGCTCCTCTGGAGAGCTCCTGCAGCACCAGGACCCAGCGCCTGCCTGGCTGCCAGACCTCTGAGGTCCTCGTCTGCCAAAGGGCAGGACGGGCCAGACCAACCCAGTGCACCAACCCTCGTTACTCCCATGGGTGCCCCGTGGTCAGGGAGCCACCAGGGCGAAGCTTCTTCAGAGGACGGAGCAGAAACCCTCGGGCTGGCCGTGGCAACCAACAGCGGCGGCTGGCAGAGGGAAGGTCTTGAAAAGCTGCTGCTGCTTCCCCGCATCCTTCGGGGTGAAGCCTCGACCCCGAGAAACACCCAGGGGCAGGCAGCTGGGTGCAGAGAGTGGCCACCTCCCTGGTGCAGTCACTAGCCCGCTCCCTCCCGCTTCTGTGCCAAGCTCAGCGAGCTCCTCGTACCAGCTCCCCCGCGACGGACAGAAGTGGCTGGAAACCACCAGTGGAAGAGAGTCTGAACGTAACAAAGTGAGACCTGGTCCGGCCACGGCGGTCAGAGAGAGATAAAAAAAGAACGAGCGAGCCACTCCTCGGGGCTGCGGCGGGGAGTCGCTGCTTCTTTGGTATAAAACAGGCCACCCTCAGGCTGGGCAGGGCCACCGAAACCGTCCACAGCTTCCCCTGGCTATTGCTTCTGTTTGCCCTCGGCGGCACCGCGAGCTCCTGCCCACCGAGGGGGCTCTGGCTCCCAAGCAAGGCGGCAAGCAAAGCGGGCTAGGGACCTCTTAAAGCTCATACAAAGGAATCACAGAATCATGAGGGGTCGGGAGGCACCTGCAGAGATCAGCCAGCCCCGTCCCCCTGCTGCAGCGGGACCCCCTAGATCCAGTCACTAGGGGTCAGGGGGGACCTGCAGAGATCAGCCAGCCCCATCCCCCTGCCACAGCGGGACCCCCTAGGCTGCAGGTACAAGGCTCCACGGCTCCTGCCTCCAGCGATGCAGCCGGTTCTCCCTCCGCTCAGCAAAACGCTTCGGCCGCCTCCAGTCTCCTCGTGTCGGCACCGAGAGGTCACCAAGTCCCCGGGTTCCTGCCATCGGCTCGGCCGCTGCAGCCCCTCCGGCACCAGCTGCTCTCCAGGCTGCTGAGCTGCTGCAGTTTGCATCGTGTCCGCCCGGAGATCTCGGTCTGTCCAACCGACCCCGGCAGCAGCAGCCGCCGCCGCCTCCATCCCTCCTGGGGGCTCTTAGAGCCTTCGAGCTCCTTGAAATTAAGGCAACGAAGATTCAAGATAAACCGGCGCCTAAACAGCTCCTGTGAGACACAAAAGGACGACAACGACAACCACCCACCGCGCCCCCCAGCCCCGACTCGAAGACCACTCGAGGTTCCCGACGGGGATAGAAACGGAAGGAGAGGGCGAGAGCAGCTTGGTGCGGCTGAGGAAGACCCTTGGTTTGAGCACAACCTGCTCCCTCCTGACATCAGCAGTTTCTCTGGTAAAAAAAATAGCTCTAGCGACGGCCCCGGGTGGGCTCCGGTGTCGTCAGGGCGGCGCCTCCCCTGCGGGGTTGTCCTTGCAGTCAGAGAAAGAGCAGCCAACGCAAACCCACCCCCGAGTCAAGCGGTGAGGCTGGGCGGCGGCAGGCAGGACCCCGCTGGCCGCCGCCGGCGGGGAGCGCGGGAGGGAAGCAGTCGCCGGCCGCCTGTGCAAACTGGAAGCCAACTTCTCGCGGGGCGAAGTCTCTCCGCTCAAGGCAAAGGTTGCAGACCGACATCCTTCAGTCCTCCTTACTGCCTGGGGACGCAACGGAGGTGGGGTGGTCGTTAGGGCGAGGGCCCTTGGAGAGCGGCTCCTCTCCTGCCAGCCAGCAGGGAGGGATCCAACACCCATGGGGTCCCCCCTCAGGCTCCTTTTTCCCAGCTCCCTCAGCCTCTCCTCGGCCCCCGGCAGCACTTACTTCGCCTGTTGGTAGGAGTAGGCAGGCGGGTGGTCACCGGCTGTTTCCACCGTCATCTGTTGCTGTTGACCGCCGGCTTCCTGCGAGGAGGACGCTACTGTCTGTGGAGAGGTGTCAGCAACAACACCCTGCGCGAGGAAACACCGAGAGCTGCGTTAACCCACCTCCCCGCCGCGGGTGACACGCAAGGGCTCAGCGCCAGTGCCCCGGCCGGTTCTTCTCTGGAGCTCAAGAGCATCTGAGCTGTGGAACCAGCCGTGAACTCCACCAGCCCAGCTGGGCTCGGGGAGCTCAGCTCAAGGCTCGGGGCCCCCAGAAACGCTCCTGCTTCACACCACGGAGGGATGCAGGGACCTGACTTAGGACCTCAGCAAATCCCCCGTGCAGAGGGACGCAGGGACCTGACTTAGGACCTCAGCTGCTGCTCAGAGCCCTTCCAAGCAGGAGGTGCGAGGGGCAGAGCCGCGGCTGCTCTGCTGGCCCCGTCTCCAGCTCGCCACACAGATCACTTACTTCCATTGGGACGGCTGCTGGAGGCACAGGAGTGTACTGGGGGATGTAGGTCCCTTGCATAGGTGCAGCAGCAGCCACGTACTGCAACGAAGCAGAGGCAAAGGGGCGTCAGGAGACCGAACCCCAGGAGGAGCCGGGTGCTGGCCCGGGGTCCTGGCTCCAGCTTCTCAGCGCCCAGCCCGGAGGGGAGCAGAGAGCGGCGCCCGTGAGCTCACCGTTCCGGCTGTGCCCAGGGACAGGTGGTTCATCTGCTGGGTCAGGGGGCCCATCATGCCGGCCGGCTGCATCGACATCGGGTGGTCCAGCGCCGGAGCGATCACAGCACCCTGCAAACACACGGCGCCGGCACGTCAGCGTCTCTCGCCGCGCGCAGAGACCTTCCAGCCAGACTGCCCCACGCTCAGGGTGAGGCCCTCTGCACGAAGATGAGGCCACCTCTCTGCTCCCAGGCACCAGAGGGAACGAGCCCACGGGCACAGGGCCAGTGGATGCTCTGCACACCGTGCAGAAGGGGTCAGGGGATCTCCCTTGCGGGAGAGGACGGCGCCCCGGGAGCACCTCACCGCGACCCCAACGATCGATTCCCCTCACGAGGGCAGCAGCTCGTGCGATGCCTCTTGTCTGGGGTCAGCGGGTGGCCTCAGAGGAGAAGGAACCACGAAGCATCCACAGCAAGAGAACCAGGGAGGAGATGACAGACACCTGGGCAACAAGCCCAGGATCTAGGGGTCTTCTCTTGAGCGCGGTGTGGCCAGGCGAGGGGTCTAACCAGTTCCAGAGGGATGGGGACTGGGGGACGGCCTCTGTGCTCCACGTGAACCCCCTGAATCACCTCCGACCTCGTGAACACAACACGGCTGGCAGCAGATGTCCTGGTAAGAGCCAGGAGAGACCCAGCCCTCAGCGGCCACGACTCTGCTCTGCAGGAGGGCTGAAAAGCCCCTGGTGCGACGGGGCAGCCCGTGCAAGGGGGGGCTGCTGGAATTGGCTGCGGCTTCGTGGGAGCTGGTTCTGCTGTCGAGGAACTGCGGGTTCCATGTCAGTGTGAGAAGGACCTTCTTCATGGTGAGGGTGCCAGAGCCCTGGCAGGGGCTGCCCAGGGGGGCTGTGGAGGCTCCTGCTCTGGAGATGCTTCAAACCCTCCTGGGCTGTTCCTGTATGACTGGATCTAGGGGATCCTGCTGTGGCAGGGGGATTGGACTGGCTGATCTCTTGAGGTCCCTTCCCATCCCTAATGACTGGATCTAGAGGATCCTGCTGTGGCAGGGGGATTGGACTGGGTGATCTTTGGAGGTCCCTTCGATCGCTGATGCTCTGCTCTGTGACCTACTGGGACCACTTCATCACAAGTCCACACATGCTGCGACGATGCCCAGACTCAATTCCTTAGGAGGAGGAACTGGCTGCCTTTGGAACGTGTTGAGAGGATGACTGCAGCTTCCCGTCACTGCCCGATGAGATGCTGCTGGGGGGCTCGAACACCAGCCCCACTGGCTCTGTTAGTCGCTTTCAAACCACTCAGTCAAGTGGCCCAATTAAGGGGCAGCGACTCAGTTGTGGATCCACTGACCTGAGAAACCTGGTGAGCAGATCTCCTTGTGGAGCTTGAACTCTTCACCTGTGTCAGAGGGCTCCCAGCGCCTCGAGCCCAGGGGCTGCTTCTGGTTTTGCTAAACCACTACCTGCATCTGCATCAATCACAGAGCATCAGGGGTTGGAAGGGACCTCAAGGGACCATCCGGTCCAACCTCCTGCCTCAGCAGGATCCCCTAGATCCAGTCATTAGGGATGGGAAGGGACCTCAAAGATCATCCAGTCCAACCCCCTGCCCCAGCAGGATCCCCCAGATCCAGTCATTAGGGGTTGGAAGGGACCTAAAGGATCACCCAGTCCAATCCCCCTGGCACAGCAGGATCCCCCAGATCCAGTCACACAGGAGCACAGCCGGGCAAGCTGGAACAAACCAGGGAGGGCTCCCAACCTCTTGTCACAAGCCCCAGGCAGAAGAACCCCCAAAGGCTGGACACCACCGTGAGGAAGAACAACAGCACCCAGCTAACGCACACGACAGGGACACCCCGAGCTCAGCCGCCCGCTCTCCCGTGGCTGGGCCAAGCTGCTCCCTGTCCCCTCGGGGGAAGAGGCTTCCAGCAGTGGTTCACACCGCAGAGCCAAGATCTCGCTGCTCCTCCTGCCAGTCATGCACGGCAGAGGCAGAACCTGCGCCCGCACCCGCGCTGCGATCGATCCCTCTGACGATGCTCCCGGGGCTCAGTGCAGCAGATGCCCAGGGATGGGAGTCTCCCCCCGTGCCCTGCACTGCTCAGACCCCAGTCCTGGGTCAGACTGCACCCCTGGGTCCAGTGCTGGCGTCCCCAGCACCAGCAGGACTTGGGCTTCCCCGTCTGCAGTACTTGAGGCGCCGAGGAGCCTGCGAGCACCAGTTACCCCCTTATCTGCCCCTCCCGGCTCTCTTTGCTGCTGAGGCCAGCAGGGAGAGGGAACCTGCTGACCTGGCAACCCCGCAGGAACGCAGGTCCCCGAAGTGCCAGCTGGGAGCTCGTCATCCTCCCAGCCAGGCAGCTTGTCCCCACCCTGCACTTCCCGCTGCGTCGAGGGGGGCTCCTTCACCAGGCAGCACCGAGCCCCTCACAGGGCACCGAGCCGGGCACCAGCAAGGTCCACTTACTGTTGGTTGCATAACGTAGGGCGGGTGAGGCATCCACGAGGTACTCTGCACCTGCACGGCAAACAGCTCTCGTTAGCACAGCGCAGCCAAAACCCCCCGCTGCAGCCCGACGTCCCCCAGCGCGGCCAACGCAGCCGGCGCTGCGGTCCTTCGGCTCAACCACAGGCTCGGCCGGGCTTCCCGACGCTACGGCCAGAAGTCCCAGAGGCTGCGCCGCGTCTGCCACTGGCGCTGGTTCGTGCCACGGTGCAGCTGCCGCTGCCCTGGTGCTTCTGGTTGGCACTTGGCTTTCACCCCCGGCATCAGCAGGGACACGACATCCGACCGGCGGCGGGGGGCAGCGGCTCTGGGCAGAACCCGGCCGGGCTGGAGGCGCTGAATGAACCAGGACAGGGGCAGGGCAGAGACTGGCAGCTGGGCAAGAACCACCCCAGGGACTTGCTGGAGGGCAGCCGAGGAGAGGGCGACCTGGGGGCGCTGCTGGCCAGCGGGATGGCCGGGAGGTGGCAGTGTCGCCCTCCTGTGGCCAAGAGGGCAAACAGCACCCTGGGGCGGATCAGAACGGGGGTGGTGAGCAGATGGAGAGAGGGTCTCCTCCCCCTCTGCTCTGCCCTGGGGAGACCCCAGCTGCAATCCTGGGGCCAGCTGTGGGCCCCTCAGCTCCAGAAGGACCCAGAGCTGCAGGAGAGAGCCCAGCACAGAGCCACAGGGATGATGGAGGGAGGGGAGCAGCTCCCTGCTGAGGAGAGGCTGAGGGAGCTGGGAAAAAAGGGGCCTGAGGGGTGACCCCATGGATGTTGATCAATATGGGAAGGGTGGGTGTCAGGAGGATGGAGCCAGGCTCTGCTCAGGGGCACCCAGTGACAGGACAAGGGGCAGCGGGTGGGAGCTGGAGCAGAGGAGGTTCCACATCAATGTGAGAAGGACCTTCTTGGCAGTGAGGCTGTTCCTGTGTGACTGGATCTCGGGGATCCTGCTGGGGCAGGGGCTGATCTTTGGAGGTCCCTTCCCATCCCTAATGACTGGATCTAGGGGATCCTGCTGTGGCAGGGGGATGGCACTGGGTGATCTCTGGAGGTCCCTTCCCATCCCTAATGGCTGGATCGAGGGGATCCTGCTGGGGCAGGGGGTTGATCTCTCGAGGTCCCTCCCAACCCCTAGCGTTCTCATTGTGAGACTCAACCTTCCCCCTGCTGCCCGCAGCCCTCAGCAGCCTCGCCTGGGGCTGACACGGCTGCAGCTCCGCAAGCCTGAGCAGTTCACCGCAGGAGGACTCTGGAGAGGGGAGAGCAACTGCTGCACAGCCTCCGACCGGCTCCGGACTGAGGTGATCGGCTTCCAGAGAGGGGTTCACAATGAAGCCCTACAGGCTAGTGCAGACTTGCAGCTCAGGAAGCCAGAGCTGGGCAGTGGTTCCCCAGCGCAGACTGTGCTGAGGAGAGAGGCTCTGACCCGCAAAACACGTGGGGGGCTACGGCAGGATGTGAGGGTGGGTGATGCTGAGTAACGTGAGGGTTCATGGACAACAGAGAGCGATGGGAAGAGGGCTGGGAGCGGAGCAAACACAGCCGGGGTCGAAAGGGACAGAGCACGATGCAGCCAACACCTGCTGTTCACTAGGGCCTCCAGAGCTCTGCCAAGGGGAGCCCCAGCGACGCAGCACCCCGACAGCAGGGGTGAAGCTTCTGCTGCCTGCGGATGGAAATGGAGCAAAACGCTGCTTGCTGGAGAAGCTGAAGGAAACCAGAAGCGACGGCACCGCTCCGGCACGGGAGCCGCTGCGAGCCCTGCCCCAAAGCACCGCCGGCGACGCGCGAGCGCCCCGACTCCTGCGGGGAGCAGCCGCCATCCGCCGCCGACCCGTAAGCGGTTAAGTCGAGAAGCGCAAACGGGACGTACCTGATACGTGGAGACAGGGGAAGCAGCAATGAATGGCGTGAGTGATGTCTGTGGGATCATGCGGTTGGTTGGGATGCTGTACGGTGAGGAATAAAATCTGCAAACACAGAACAGAAGCGAGAGGGGTTGGAGCCCGTCGGCCACCAGGGGCTCACGAGGGGCTCCTGCCTCCTGGGCAGCGGCAGCAGAGACCACCCGGGTCTCTCGCTCTGTCTACTGCCACCACCACCGTGAAGAAGAGGTGACGGCGCCACCGAACGGACCTTGGGCGGGAGAAGGGGGAAGAGCTCACCAAAGCCTTTTCCTTCACTGCACCTAGATCCAGTCGCATGGGAACACGGCCTGGGGGGTTTGAAACGTCTCCACAACCCCCCTGGGCAGCCCCTGCCAGGGCTCTGGTCACCCTCACCATGAAGAAGCTCCTTCTCACACTGATGGGGAACCTCCTCTGCTCCAGCTCACACCTGCTGCCCCTTGTCCTGTGCCTGGGTGCCCCTGAGCAGAGCCTGGCTCCATCCCCCTGACACCCACCCTTCCCATAGTGATCAACATCCATGGGGTCACCCCTCAGGCTCCTTTGTTCAAGCTCCCTCAGCCGGGATATGCTCAGCTCCATCAGCTCTGCACTGGGCTCCCTCCTGCTGCAGCTGCAGCCCCCCCACATTCCCAGCACAGCGCAGGCACTCGCAGGCAACCCCTTCCAAACAGCTTCTGCTCCTTAACAGCAAAGCACTCGCCCTCCTCCCCTCGCTGGCACTCGGGCACTGCGCTGTCTGCCCTGGATTTCCCCCCAAGAAACCAGCCTGAAGGCTCCACACGGTTCCCACCCCATGGGGGCGCAGAGGCTCCCACATGGGATCTGCAGCAGAGTGAGATGTGGTTTGGACCACAATAAACACGCTGGGTGGCCGCCTCGTGCCCGCAGGCAGCAGCGACACAGTCAGAGCCACAAACCCTGGGGCTCGGACCCGTTGAGAGCACTAGCCAGGTGGCACCTGGCTGCTGCAGTAGGGCCACGGGGTCAGAGGTCTGAGATGAGAGACCTCTAAACACTGAGCCCAGTGACCAGCCAATGTGCAGCTCAGTCCTCCAGACATCCAATGTTAAACTGGTCCAGTGCATCACACGGGGAGGGTCAGACTGGCCATCAGGAAGAGATTCATCCTGGAGACAGTGGTCAGGCCCTGGGCTGGGCTGCTCAGGGTGGGGGTTAGAAGTCCTGGATGAGCTTAAAAGTCACTGAGATGTGGTGTTGGGGGATCTGGTTTAGGGGTGACCTTGTAGAGCAGGGTTGGTGGTTGGAGTTGATGATCCCAGGGGTCTTCTCCAACCTGGATGATCCTGTGACCCTGTAGAGTGGGGTTGATGGTTGGACTGGATGATCCCAGGGGTCTTCTCCAACCTGGATGATCCTGTGACCCTGTAGAGTGGGGCTGATGGTTGGACTGGATGATCCCGGGGGTCTTCTCCAACCTGGATGATTCTGTGCTTAGCTGTGGTGTTGGAGCATCTGGTTTAGGGGTGACCACGTAGAGCTGGGCTGGTGGTTGGACTGGAGGATTCCATGAGTCTTTGGAGTCAAAGCACCAGCAGAACTGGAGCCCTGGGCACACGGGCGCTCTCCCCGGGCCAGCACAGCAGCTCCAGGCTGGTCTCTGTGTGACTGCAGGAAACCGCTAGCAGAGCATCACTCCGGGGGCTGAGAGGTCAGCAGCAAACGACCACAGGCACACCAACCCCCCCAAAAGAGACCTGAGCCCCTCTGCAGGTGCAGTGCAGAAGAGGCTGATGATCCCAGGTTAGAGAGCAGGAAGGGCTTGTGGGCAGCACCACGGCTGCAGGCTGAAGGCTCAGCGAAGGCGGCTTCTCCTCGGTGCTGAGCTGACCCCAGTGGCTGCTTGGGCAGGGTTACACAGGCATGACAACAGCGTGGGGGGAGCTTTGCAGCCACCGAGTCCTTCCAGAGGGAGAAGCACCTTCCCCTCCCCTGTTTTACTGCTGCCACAGGCAAATCCAGGCGACGCAGGGACCATCCTGCACCATGAGAAGCCGGCACGCAGCACCCACTCTCCTCCCCGAGGGCTCCTTACGCCCCAACCCAGAGCCTGCCAGGGCCTCTCCAGCAGCTGCTCGTTTTGAGCTGAGCTCAGGGCACCGGAGGCTCTCCAGGAGGCTACAGCAAAGGGCAGCTGAGACGTGTAGCTGAATGGGGCTCCGAGTTCTGCCACCTCATGCCACCTCCTTGCACCTCCTGGCTTCCTTCTCCCCCCAGACAAGGCTGTGGGGGCCAGCCAGGATCCAAGGCAGAGGGGGATCGTCAGTGGTTGCCCTAACAAGACCAGAGCAGCCAAAGGACCTTCAGCTGGTTTGAAACCCTCCAGTCACTAGTGGTGGCCAGCCAGAACCTACGAGGCAACACAACTTCCTACCCCACTGGCTGCTACACACTGGTGGGGGGCTTCAAACCAAAGGGAAAGGACAAGACCCATCTCGAGGTGCTTCAGGCTAGCGGCTGAGTGAGCTTCCTTGCCCAGCACAGCCCGAGCCGGCCCTCACGCGGCACTCGGGGAGCCAGAAGGAAAGATGCAAGTCCTTACCCGTTCTGGATCGCGGCTGCGGGGTCGTAAGCCAGAGCCAGGCCAGCCTGCGCGCACGTGGGGAGAGAGAGACACGGTCAGCGGAGCGCACGCGGGACCCCAGGCACGAAGCAGCCCGAGCCAGCGGCCGCGATGGGACCCGGCACGCCGCTGCAGCTCCACCTCTCCCCCCTGCACCCCGCGGGCAGCCCCCTGGTTTCCCCACCGAGCAATGGGAGACCTCCAGTTCACTGCCACCTGCAGGGCACTCACCTCCCCTTCTCGGGGCCACGGCCTCCCGTTCTGCGTGTACTTGCTCTGGCTCTGGCGCTTCTTCTGCCCTCCATCAGCAAACTTGCACAGCAGAGGCTCCGTGGGGGCTGCGGAGACAAAGAACCCAGCCCGTGTCAGCACCCCAGTGTGAGAGCGGCTGCACCCGCGGGGCTCCGTCCCAGCGACCTTCTGAAGCACAGCCCTGCCTGCTGCCCACACCTGGGGCCTCCTTTAGCCTCCAGGGGCAGCTGGCAGCCGCTCGTGGGAGCCCAGCTTCAAGAACCTGCGTCCTGGCAGCCCTTGAAAGGACCCAGCACACACCGTGTGGGCACGGCCAGCGCTAGCGCCGGGGTGAGCAGAGCTCTGTGACAGCAGCTGGCTGCTTTGTTGGGAAAGCTCTGCAGGAACCTGCTGAAAGGAGCTGCCTCCTCACTCGCTCACCCAGAGCATCAGTGACGGGAAGGGACCTCCAGAGATCAGCCAGTCCAATCTCCCTGCCACAGCAGCATCCCCTAGATCCAGTCATTAGGGGTTGGAAGGGACCTCCAGAGATCACCCAGTCCAATCTCCCTGCCACAGCAGCATCCCCTAGATCCAGTCATTAGGGATTGGAAGGGACCTCCAAAGATCACCCAGTCCCATCCC
>JAOXOE010026377.1:0-21986 GCA_028565055.1 Phoeniculus purpureus
CCCGCAGACCCCAGGGAGATCCCAAAGAGGGGAGGGAGACGGGGGAAGAGGGCGGAGTGCGAGAAAGCCGTGAAGGAAGAAGTATTTAACAAAAGCATCCTGAACAAGGCACTTATTTCAATTACGATTTGGATCAGCGGAAATAATTAAATAAAAAATTATTTCAGGGAGTTGGGAAATTCCTTTTAAACTAAAACCACCCATAGTTAAGGAACATGCGAGCCCCGAGTAAAGAACTAAACACCGCTGAGCCGCCAGTATGGCGACAGACAGGACCGAAACGTCTAGAACCGGGAGGGGCCGGGCCCCGGGCGGTGCCTGGCCGCCGCGCCGAGCCACCCTCAGATCCCCCACACACGCACCCCATTGCTTCCTCGCTCCCCCACCGGCCCCACGCAGCCCTCCAAACACCTTGCGAAGACAGAGTCCGACCCAGCTCCCCACACTAGTACCTGCTGTAATCCGCGGAGCCGCCTGACATGTTACGATCACCAGCTCTGTCCTCCAGTGAAAAGGCAAATCCTCCGCGGCGGCCGCTTTATATATCCGCCGCGTTGCCGGACTCGTTTCGCGCTGCTCTGCGCATGGATATACACCTCACGCCACAGAGAAAAGATCATTAATCCCCCCGGAACGAGCTCCCTTCCTAAAAAGTTCCCCTCTCCAAGCTGTTTAAGATATCTCAGAGGGACTTTCCTAGGCCACTTGGGGCAGCGAGGTCGGGGGAACGTGGAACTACTTTTTTCCCCTCAGCGAGCGGAAGGATATTGCAGCATTGACAGCGTGACAATACCAGCTTCTTCCTCCCGCTCTGCCCCCCTCCCTCCCCTGTATGCACGGGGTTTCCTGCTCCGGCCCCTGCTGCAGCGCAGGGGAGGGGGAGCAGTGGAAAGGGGTGAGGGCGGCCAGAGCTGGCCCTGGCTTGACCTGGCCTGGCGTGGCCTTGCATTGTGGGGACAGGCGGGGAGAGAAGACAAGGACAGGGGCAGGCACAAGCAGCCGGACTCAGAGTGGCACTGAGCAAGCTATGCGACCGTATCTGAGGGGGCAGAGCGGATCTCTGTCATGGCTACGTTTCCCCGCCATGTCTGATTTCCAAAGTCCCGGAGCCTGGAGTCAGGGGGCCAGAGAGCAGGGGAAAATGGCTTCTGGGCAGTGGGGTCGACCCCTCCATCCCCACACAGAAATGGCTCCCTCGTCCTCCCTGCCAGGCAAAGCACAGCCCGAGTTCCCCCTCCTTAGCGTGGTGAGGGTCAGGAAAGAGCCGAGTTAGGGTGAGGGGGAGATGGAGGCCCCCTGAGGGCGCCCCCCGGCCCTACTCAGCCCCAGGCACCGAGTAGGTTTGAGCGGGAACCGGCATCACCGAGACCGGGTCGGGGTGAGCAGTGCAGAGCCCGGGTGTGGGTCAGCAGCTGGCTGAATCGTTTAGATTTGTCACGGGATGTTAGAGGTGGATCATTGCTAATGGGAATGAAGCTGCTTTTGGAGAGTATTTGTAGGAGATGAGCAGGGTGGTCCTCAGGGCGCTGCTGAAGATGGTTTGCTACGGTGCAGTTCATAACGATGTCTGTGAAAAACCCCTGTCAAGACTGATTTAAAGGTTGGTGCAGTCCAAAATAAAGCGGTGAGGACAGTGTTATTGTGCTAAATGATTCAACGGAATGATCGGTGATCAAGTCTGTTGCTTTCAAGCTGTAGAAAAAAACCCTGATTGTTTTAATGCTCTTCTCAGGTTTTGCAATAAGCTGTTCATCAATGTTTCTTATGTAGGCAAATAATATAAATTCTAAGCAATAATTTATGCCGACTTTGATGGGTTTATGTGTGTCAGTTCTCAAACTTGTTTCCATAGTGATTATATATGAACAAAAGGAGGCAGTGCATGAAAAACTACCCGTTCTTTGCCTAGAATATTGCAAATTGTCTAGAATTGTCTAGAATATCTGCACAGAGAATCAGAAAGAGTAAATGCACCTTAACTCCTATGGTAGCATCTACTGGGGCATTATACATAGAAACATAACACAACAGTTAACAATATTCCTGCTAAATTATATAAATACAGGTCCTCCTTCAATCCACCCTATTGCTCTCAAGTTTTGAGTTTTGTATTTTCAGTTTAGTCAACCATGCAACAATAACCAGAGGCCTTTTTAAATGAATGATAGCAGTTGATGTGAACTCATAAACCTCTGATTGTAAAAGGAATAGGGTAGGCTGATAAAAAGAATATAAACACAGATTCAGGCTGACACAGTTAGATTTCCCATTAAAATTACGCTAAATGGAAGAAATAATGCTACAGAGTATTTGGGGATTTTTTTAGGATCTTCAACATATATCAGGGAAGCTGTAGGATGTATAGACCTTTAAGAATTGCAATCAGGTCTTGGTATATTTGAGTGGAAAAGATTTCTTGATGCGTGAGATTTTAAGGAAGATAAACAGTTTTCCACAGATTTTAAATGTAGTTTTTAGAAAAGCATTTGTCATCTCAGAAACAAGGTACCTAGTTTATCTTTTCCTATAAAGAAAATATTGTCATTTCGGACACCACTGTTTTCAAGCCACTCTGGCAATTAGGTTTTGACAAAAGTAGTTTATAATGATGGTTTTCCCTTTGTAGGGGAGCATTAAACTTCTGCGTTTCTGAGGGTTTTGTTAATCCGTGATTTACCTGATGCTTGATATTAAGAAAAGTCTGTGGGTGTATTGTTATCTCCTGTCACATGGTTGTGACAGAGTATCATAGAATCACAGGAGAATGGTTTAGGTTGGAAGAGTCCTCAAAGATGATCTAGTTCCAGCTCCCCTGCCATGGGCAGAGACACTTCGCACTGTATCAGATTGCCCAGAGCCCCACCTAACCTGGCTTTGAACACTTCCAGGGAGGGGGCATCCACAACCTCCCTGGGCAGACTGTTCTGATGCCTCGACTCTCATAAAGAGGAATTTCTTCTTAAAATCTAATCTAAATCAATCCTCTTCTAGCTTGAAACCGTTCCCCTTGTCCTATTGATAGATGCTCTCACAAAAAGTCCCTCTTCAGCTTTCCTTTAGCCCACTTCAGGTGCTGGAAGTTTGCTGTGTGTTATTTGCTCTGGTCTATGGTTATGCTGCTACAGATAGTCCCCAGTCTGGTGGCCTCTTGCCAGGTGCTGTTTGCCTTAGGTATTGTATGACTGCAACTGTGAAACTGTTTTAGGAAATGAATAATCAGTTTCCATGTTAAAGTATTTCATATGGGTGTTCCACGTCAAGGTACTTGAGGAAAGAATTGAAAAACAATTTCACCAATAATTGTGTCACCAAATAGACGGAAGAAATTTTGTTTCATCAAGTTCCGATAAAGGAAAGGGTTTGAAACACTGAATCAGTCTAGTCTTTATGTGAAACAAGATAGCAGAAATTCAGGGGTGTTGTCCTAGCAACCACCCTGGCTATACCTGAGGGAAAATGTCTGACATTTTGTACCTGGGTACCTGAATCAAGTGTTTAGAAAATATATCTTTGGTTATAGTGGTGGAAACAGCTTTTTTAATTTGTGATCTCGTGTCAAATGTGTGTGTGTTTAGACTGGTGATTGCCATTCTTTGCTTGGGATTATTTGTGTTCTGAACATGAAGGTTCATACTGAGAGGTATCGAAAGAACAGATTTTGTCACTGGCTAAAACCTTGGATTGACACTGGGATTTGTTATGGCCTCCTGGCTTTAAATCTTATTAAGCTTTCTGGAGCTGGAAACTTGCTCCTCAAGGGCTAGGTTCATGTTATCACCAGGCAGAAGACACACCAAAAATATATTAAATTATACGTCTGCGCTCCTAAAGATAGGTTTCACAGCCATATATGTGTGTGCACGTAATATACTTCAGTTGATGTCTTCTCAAAAGACAATCCTGATGAATCATGAGCTCTTTAGTGAGAGTGAACATAATTATACATTTATTAAGAGGGGGTAGCAGATGGACTAGCAGGTTTAGCAGCTGGGTTTCCAGTCATTATTCATGCAGATTGAAGTAGAGAATGATGTATCTAAAGAAAGCAGTAGGAGCTGACACCTCCTGAAACTGAGCTCAAGTTGAGTAATTCCTGCTCATCAATATCCTGGCAAAAGCAATGTCACAGTTTGCATGAAGAAATTTCAGAAATCTCCTTTTAGAAATCTTATACCATGGTTTGAATTTACTATGAAACTGTCACATACTTCATGGGAAAGCTAGAACTCTTGAGAGTTCCTCTCCTCCATTTGCAAGTCTGATACTAGAGTATGTGCCATGTATTATTTGATTGCCACAACTACCAGGGCAAAGAAAGTATTTGTAAACAGGGGGAGTTTATTCACAGCAGGCTGCATTAAGGATCAGGGTGTTTTGTTAGGATGTTGTTAGCAAGCAGTAACATTTTCTATTCATCATTCCCAAAGGATCCTTCCTAAACAAAAGTGTACTTCCTCAGATGTAGGAGTTAAAAGGAAAGATCCTGGAAAATCTCCAGTGCAGAGAGAAACTCCAAATTCCAGGAGTCCCATGCTTGCTGTTTGAATACAGTCATACTGTTTCATTAATGCTAACTTATGCTCTCTTTTTTTTTTTCTGTCATTCCACTGAAATGATAATCTAAACAAACTAAATAACAAGAATTTACAAGATGCAACATCTTTAATACACTGAGAAAGTTTGCTTTGTATTTTTTATTCTTTCAGGGTAACTGGAAAGCTACATTATGATGCATTTAGTGCATTGGGCTGCTGTGCTTGCTTTGTCATCCTTTTCAGAAGTTATTTTACAACTTTGTTATGCTTTGACAGATATTTCTACTCTTTGTAACTGCAATCAAACTTGCGTTGGGAAATCTCAATTATGTCTTCTTGGAGTAAATTGAAAGTACATCCAGACACAGAATTTTCTCTTTCAGTCAGAGTTTTGTCTCGCTGAATAGTTGTGTGTGAGGCCAATAATTAAAGTTTTCAAAAATGCTGCAGTGATTTAGGAGCCAAGCACTATAGAGAGCCAGTGGGATTTAAGCTGCTTGAGTTAATTTAATTGCCCCACATGCTCAGTCTTTTCAAGATATTCAGACTTGCACAGAGGATATAGATTGGACAAGACCTTTGACTGACCAGCTGACTCACCAGTCTGAAATGTATGCATGATGGTTCATGGTGTGTGTTCTCTTATTCCTTTAAGTACAAGCCTCCAAGGAATGTTCTTGCTTCAGTTTTGCATAGCTTTGTTTCTTAGGCTATGTTATTTCACTCCCAGTGAGATTTCTTTTCTTGATGATATGAATTTGTTAAACTGTTTAAGATAAATTTATTTGTTTTTTAAAACAAGCAGCAAAGTTGTGTGAATTCCACGTTGCAGATTATCTGATAATTCATCTCCTTTTGAAGTTTGGAGCTTAAATTCAAACCTCAGAGGAGCCTGAGAGTCTCAGCTTTGTCTCAGGGTCAAAAATCCGCATAACTGAGAGAAGTTAAATACTTATTTTTATAATACCTACATAAAATTTCATCTAGTGGTCTCTGAACTTGTGACAAATTTCCTATTTACTTCAGTTACCATTAGATTTGCCTGTTAATTACTGTTAATATTAGGAAATTAATTAATTTTAGAATTTAGGATGTTGTTAGCAAGCAGTAACATTTTCTATTCATCATTTCCAAAGGATCCTTCCTAAACAAAAGTGTACTTCCTGTTAATTTTAGAATTACTGTTAATTTTAGGAAATGAATGTTTGCTGTATTAGAGTATGTAAATTACTGTTAGTTCTTTAAATGAGTGTAAAGGAAGAAAAGTATCATATGGGATCACTTATGGTGATCTTGTGATTTTAATAACTATTCTGGTAATAGGAAGAATGTTGGCACAGTAAAATACAATGCAAATACTTGGAGCAGAAATGTACTTTACTCTCCATGAGTTTCTTAGTTGTTCAGTGCTCTGCAGGCTATAAAACTTGATAGGTCATAGAATCATGAATGTCATGAAGGTCTTGAATGTTGTCCTTGATGGAGCAATTGGATTCTTTCTTGCAGTTTTTAGGGCTTGTAGTCAGGCCCAGGACATGGAGCCATCTCAGCTCTGTTCTCTCTTATGCCTCATGGGTCTCTCAGTGTGACCACAGCCATGTAATTTTAGCACTAAAACTGAACAGGTAATGTTTATTAGAGACTTGCCATTGACTATCATTGGAATGAGAGCTCTTTCTGCACTCAAGCTTTGTCCTCTACAAAGTGGGAGTAATAGTAGTATTTACCTCAGAGGTTATGTGTGGGCAAAACATGGAGATCAGTAATGTTTGGAGGCTTAGAAATCTTTGCCTGAAGTTCCTTGCACGCTTTCAGAGCAGAGTTTGCTCTTTCTGTCATAGAAATAAAGAAAGCTTGAGAGATTAAGCAGGTGGAAGCTGCTGATAACATCCTGACACAATACTGTGGTTATACTTGGGGTTTAAGTCAATTGGAAGATTTCTGCACTACCCTGGAATAGCACCTGTCATATAGTTCTGTGAGATACTCTGCAAAGAACAATTTTCTTCCAATTCTGAATGGGAAATGTGAGCGTTTGTATTCTTTGGGAAAAAAACACATTTCCTTGTGATATTGGTTACCCACCTATGTAACTTATTGCACAGAAAACTTTGGTGGGACTATTCTGCAAGCCTTTATTGTGAGAATATTTAAAGCATGTACATCCCTAAAAGCAGGTATGAGATCTAGAAATTACTTCATTGTTCTTCAACAGAAGCTCTTTCTATCCATATCCATGGATAGTTCATTTCTGCAGGTAATTATAGCTTAGATTTCCTGAAGTTTGTTTCTGTCACTGATACTGACTCAATGTGAAATTATAGATTAGTAGTTTCAGATTTGTGCCCTTGTTTACGTGCCTGTAAAATGGAAATTACATCTCCTGCTTTTGAAGGATCTTGTAAACTCTTTAGGAATGACTGCTTTGTTTGCTGTGCTTCAGCCTACCATTAGTTCTATGTGGGAAGCTGAGGTTCTACTTGGTTTAAAAAAAAAGGTTAAAAATGTATAAATACTGTAATCTGTTGAATAATTTCATTTGTTTTGTTAATCATTCTGAGATTTTTTTTGGATGAAAACTATAAGCGTTACAAGGCTTATATCTTTAAGACTGTGACAGATAGGTGCTGTTGTTATGATTTGGTCCAAAATGTGTGCTCACGAAACTGAAGCTGCCAAGTAAGCTGAGAAGAAACTGTCTTGTATCTGTTCTGCTCTGTTATTTGTGGTGTCTTTTGAGCGGTATGAAGCCTCTGTAGGCCAGTCTCCAGTCTCAGTTGTTTGTGCTTTAACCCATCCCAGAATGTTACTATGTATTATTTTGCGTGCTAATTGAATACTGCTAGGAGAGACAAAAGTGAACAGACAAGGTGCAGAATAACAGGCAATTCTTTCTATTTCTTTCAGATCGCAACCAGGAACATCTGCCCACGTTTTTGTGGAGTCTGCTGACACAAGCAAGCATGGACATCCACTGATGCAGCCCAGGCAGGATGGAGGTGATCACATTGTTTTAGCTAGGAGTAACTGTGTCAATGCTTAAACTGATCCAGCGCAGGCACTTTAACATGTCATGTCACAGGTATTGGCAGTGTCCAGAAACATTTCCTCTGTACGCAACAGAAAATAAAGTGAGAGTTCATGCTGAACTGCAGAAATTGATTGATTAATTTATTTAATGCATGTATTAAAAGTGATTAGTTCATAAATTAGTGACTCTTTTTTTCCCCCAATACATAAATAAAGAAGATAAATGTGCCTTTATTCAGAGAGTTTTATCTTGTGCTAGGCACTTTATTTTAACGTAAAAGCTTCTGATAATAATAGCTTTAGAGTCTTAAGGAGCTCTTTGCTATTATATTCAACATTTATTTGTAGCTCATTCTGATTAATTTAAAAGTAGCAAAGCCAGGGAAACTCTAATTTGTAAGCAGGCAGATTGTTTAGTACTTTATAGCCAGGCAGTTACTGGTATATTTTTTTTTTTGCTTTCTCTTTTGTTTTCTTTAGCTTGTGTTACCATTTCTAAATAAATTCTGATACACACATTTCCATGGGTGGTGAGTCTACAAGATCTTAATGACATTATTCCTTCTACTTCAGCAGGAATGTAACAACATGACCTACTGATTAGTAACAAATAAAGGCTCAGTTAAACAATGAAAAGATTCTGTCATGTTTTAACCCCATCCAGCAACTAAGCCCTGCACAGCTGCTCTCTCTCTTCAGTGGTGGGATGGGGAAGAATGAGAAGGGCAGATTTTCAGGACTCCGTTTGGATGTTTTATGTTGTGTATCTTAAGCTTTTCTGTCCACGAAAGCTGATCTATGACAAAGATGATTTTGTAGTTTATTGCTCAAAAGGTGTTATCTGATTTCCTTTAGAATTTACACTGCTAATATCCAGCTCTTCTAGGAATACGACTTTGTACCCCCAGGAGCACCCTTTTTTTTCTGAAATCAGATTGTAATTATGCTTGTTAATTTGCATCACATCAGAATTGTCTTTGCTAAATTACTTGCCAAATAAACTGTGTATCTTTATGCAGGAGGAAAGAGAGAAAAGTGAGAACTGTGAAGGACTGCTGCCTCAGAGCTACTGTTGCCATAGAGCTGCTAGCAAGGAAAAAAGCTGCAGCACGGATTTCTTCTTGAAGGTAAGATAAGGGCACAGCAAAAGCTGTAGGAGGGGGAGGGGAGGCAGAGGGAGGGAGAACAGGAAGAAAGTCTGGATCCTTACTGTCTAAAAAAGGAAATTCTGTTCCAGTGTTCATGAGCAGAACTGCTAGTACAGAAGAACAAAGCTATCTCAGTTGTTTAAGGTAGCAAGAGTGATGAGAAAGCAAGCACACTACTGCAAGAAAGAGGGAAGAGTGAATTTTACAGCTACTTCAACAAGTTGCTTTTCAATATGATTTTGGCATTAAGATTGTCCCCAGTGAAAAAAACCAGTAGGTAGATAAGTAAGAAGAAAAAGTGGTGCTAAAAAATTCAGCATAATCTTGGGCTGATGAATTCTGTCTGTATTAAAACGTGCCAGTTGTTGCATTCAGCTGTGTTGAGCTGAATGTGAAACCTCTCAAAATGCTAGTGAAATTGTGGGTGGTTTGTGGTATGATTGTTACGATAAGTGATATTATCAACATTTGATCAATGATCTTTCATCTTATTTTATTGAAGTAGACGTCTTTTGAGTGAAAATGTGTTAAGCAGCTGAAAAGCATATTTTAGATGCTCAAGAATACTGACTACAGGACTGACATCAGACATGCTTTCTGTGGAATCTCTTTAATGTAGTGAGCTTTGCAGACTAAGCCTCTTCATGATCATTGCAGAATTATCTGCAAAACACTCATCCAAAAGCTGCTGCTGCTTTTTGCATCTGTCCAGCATGTTGCATATTGCAGATTTTTACTGCCTTTCACTTGCTTCTTCTCTCAGCCTTTTGCCCCTTCCTGAGGTGACTGAACCCATGTACCCTGCTGAGCAAACCCTGCACAGCTGCCATGTTTGTGTAGTGGGGCCTTGGAGAGAATGAAACAATCTTTAGAGGCAGCAATATCACTCTCTTAGCCGTTTTGGTACTGGGATGTTGGTATTGCTTAACCAGCTGATTGCTGTGTTAATGACAATGAATACTTGGATAGAACAGCACTTCCTCACTATTTCTTTGTTTGCACTCTATCACTGTTTATCCTGTGGTGTTTAGGTATTTCTCCTGGAGTGTCTTTGAAGGAGGTGTCAGAGTGAATTTCTCCTGTAGCACTCTGCTAGCTTCATCCAGATTCAGCCAGTCAGGCTGTAAAGAAAATATATCAGGGATTCAGATTTTTTTAGCATTGCAGTTTCTCACTGTGAAGCTGATATTCCTTGAGATTATAGTGCCTAGCTCATGCTTGCCATTTCCCAGCACATGTGAAGATCAAGTCTTAATCCATGATCGAGGCAATCCCTGGCAATGCAAGTGATCATGATTTAGTTCTGTGTCAGTGAGAGGTTTAGTCATCTGCTCTGAACAACTGGTAAGGTTTTGCTGGAGTGAATAATTGTGTAAAGACTGAGTTCCACACAGTAATAGGTGCTGCATTTCAGAAGAGTTCACTCAACTTGTGGATCAAACCAGTTTGTGTTTCCTCAGAGATCTGAGATGGTTATTCATACAAGAATGACTCTGTATAATATACCTCTGTGTACAGAAATTGTTCAAGCAGGAATGAATGGTCCTTGTGCAAACTACAATGTAGTTGCTTTGGATAAATATTTAGTAGAAGTTTAGTGTTGCAGCCTTAAATCAATTTGATTTGATTGATTGGTTCTTCGTTGGAAAAAAAACAGGTAGTCAGAAGCACAATGGTGCTCATCAACAAATCAGTCTCACTAGTTTGCAAATAGTATGTATATTCACTGTTTCCAGTTGGTGGTGGCTAGTATATATTTACAGTAAAAAGAGAAGAGCTACAGTAGTGCTAACACTGAAATGTCTTGGCTGATTTGTTGTGTCCAGTGTGTGAAGGAGAGTGCAAATGCATTATAACCTTCATACTGATGCTATTTCTATGCTGGACAGCTATAACCAACAGATCTGTTGACTTTAGTGAACATTTAGTGAAAATTCAACTTTAATGAAAATAAGACAACATTTTGGTTGTTTTATGGCAGAAAAGCAACTTAATCAGAAGCTAAAGGAAGGAGTTGTTTGTAAATCTGCTAATCTGTCTGTGTGTGTGTACACAACTCGGAAGAAAGAAGTGTAGTTTGTGCTGCTTTTCCTGCTTCTTCCATCTGGCTTGTGTTATGGAAGTGGTCAAGAAAAGAAGAAAGTATGGCAAAACATTACCCAGAACACTCTAATCTCTGTACTTCAGCCAGCAAAAATGCTATTAAGCCATTAGTGCTGCTATGGTTAATGCCAGGAGTTGCACCAATTCCCTAAATATCCCAAAATAAAAGAGCTATTTTGAGGATTAATGCTACCCATAATTACTGTTTTCTGCTTGCAAGGAGGTGTTGCACTGCTCAAAATCCACCTCAGTCTCTTCCAAGTAGTATCAACTTTCCACACCCTAGGCCTTGGCTGAGTGCTCTAGGGCCTGATTTTTAGAAATGCTGAATACCTGCAATGCTATTTAAAGTTAATAAGAGCATGGGCCTCTCAACACTATTTAAAATCTGTTCTCTGTGTTCAAACAAGAGGTTTTAGTTTGGCAGCCACAGAGCTGCTTAAGTGATAGGTCTGAGTACTTTCTGGAACTGATTTTTTGTTTTTTACAACAAAGCATATTGCCAATACTTGATTAATTCCAGTGAAGTTGAGGTTTATCCCATTATGTCCTTTGATTTGTATTAATTTTGTGAACATTAATACTCTTTTCATTAATATACAGCTAGTAGAACAGCTGGCACATATGGATGAAGAGAATTCAGATAGATTTACCTCTCTGAGGTGTTTTATGGTATTAATCTTTTTTCTATTGTATTGAACGGCAAGGAATTAACTTCTACTGACAAGATTGGGAGTTAGAATAAGAAATAAAATAATGTCCCTTTATTTTTTAATTTTTATTTGCATGTATGTGGTGGATTTTTCAAAGTACTGAACTGACTTTTCATAATGGAAGTCAAAGTCTTTCTTTATGCACGTTATAACTCCCTCTATTCTGTAGGGGAGCATTGTGCTTCCCCTCTGGAAATTAATAATCCTTCATTCTTGTCTACTCTGACTGTTTGTGTTTGCTATAGTAATCTAAATTTCAGTTTAAGCAATACCTTCCCTGGATAAAAAGTACATCCTCATTCATTCCCTGCCTTGATCAGTTTTGTTTGTTCACTCCTTTGGTTTTTGCTCACACAATTGCACTTTGGTTTCAAGCCAAGAGATCTGTTAAAGCTCCTGTAGTAAGTACATCTAGTGGAAGATTGAGACTCATCCAACTGAACTCATACAGTGACTTCTTGTAAAAGATATTTTGGGTTCAGTCTCTTCAGTTTTAAAACAAATTTTGTTTGGCATGACTCTGATTCTGTGTGATTCACTTTGTGCTGGAACACTGATATTTGCTGTGTGAAGTCAGTATTTTAATGCTTCATCTTCAACTTCTAGATCAGTGCTACCAGTATTCGTGGCAGAAGATGAAAGAATCACTGTCAGGTTTATAATCCCTGTTATTCCATACCGATAGGAGTTACTGCTTTGGAGCTTAAGTTTGGGTTTTCTTTGAGCAGCAGATTAAAACCAGTTCAGCAACAGCAACAATATTAGCATTCATTGGAGCAAAATGCCTTACCCAATTAGGAAAACCTTCGCTCTGTCCTTCTTAAAGCAGCCTCCCTCCCATTTTAGAACGCAGTGAAAACATTGTGGTGTTAACAACATTTTACCTAATGAACTTCACCTAAAGCTTAATTAAAACTGTGGAAGCTGAATTATAGTTGTGTCATTTTGTAAGCACAGCAGAACTAGGAGTTGTGTGTGAGTAGCTGATCACAGAATTGAAAATACTTGTCCTCATTGTTTTTTAAAGAATACTTGTACATTAGATTTGGTCCAGTTTAGTGTCTATGACAATGGCCATGCAGTGGTGTCATCCCTAGTTCTGTAACCACATTATATCCTCAGAGCTGATATTCTTAAACTGGGAGCAATTCTCTTGCTCACTAAAAGACCAGAGAAAAAGAAATGGGTTCTTAGGTCTTACCAAATACCAGTGCTCATTATTAATACTCCTCAATTTCTGTTGTCAGGTATCTGCCCATTTCTCTCCCTAATTCCTTGTTTGAATGTAGCACAGAGGATGATGATGATGATTGCCAGATGTGATAAAAAGATCATGTCTGAATTATAAAAAAAAATTCAGTTGTCCATCCATAGTTAAGCTGAGGAATTTTTCATATGCCAGCTAAAATAAGGTATCCTGTCTCATTGTCACAGATGGAGTGAGCAAGAGATCACATTAAATCTAGACATCTGCAGAATGGCCATCAGGTGGCTCTGGATCTCAGAAGTATCACAAGCAGCAGTTTAATTTGGACATATTTTCATACCCCAGGCTCCACTTCTATTTCCAATTATCTGTATCAGTAAGAATGCAATTTTTCTGGTGCAGGACTGGTTGTTATTTTTTATGTTCAGGAAATTACACTTACAGCATTTTTCAATACACCTTACTCATAACAAGTGAGTGGCAAACTTTTAATGCTGTACTGATAGAGCTTAATATATAAAACAGATTGTCCAGATGTGTCATTTGTATCTACAGTGCTACTAACCCAGAAGAAACGCTGAACGTTCTGCCTACTAACCCTTTCCTGGCAAAAGGAAACCGTGATTTGTAGCTCATAAACTGCTGTGCCAAAAACATCTGCCATCTGCTGACCAAGGAGAAAAGCATTTGTGAGGCATTGCAGTGCGCTGGTAGAGCACTCCAGTGTGATTCCAGCAATAGGAGAAACTGGTAGTTTTGCAGAGCTCTTCAGCAGCAGATCTGAAACAAGCCTGGTCACTAGTTTTCTAACAGCATATTTATCCATCAGAATGTGCTGTTATAATTAAAACATTCTGTGGGAACTTGTCAGTGAGGAATTGAAATGTTCCATACTAAAAATACCAGAACATTTTGCTTCATAATTTGTAGACCAGAACACTTTGATTTTTGCTCCAGAATGACTTTTAAAAAAGTAATTATTTTTTCACATTATAAAAACAGGAAGTCAAAATTGAAGTTGTCATAATTGTGCTAAACATTAATGAAACCTCACATCACTATAGCACGAACTGCTGGAAAGAGTTCAGCGCAGAGCCACAAAGATGATGGAGTAGAACACCTCCCTTACGAGGAAAGGCTAGGGGAGCTGGGTCTCTTTAGCTTGGAGAAAAGGAGACTGAGGGGTAACTTCAGTACTGTTTATAAATACGTGAAGGGCTGGTGTCAGGAGGATGGAGCCAGGCTCTTCTCAATGTCATCTAGTGATAGGTGGTTCCACATCAATATGAGAAAGAAGTTCTTCACGGTGAGGGTGACAGAGCACTGGAAGGGGCTGCCCAGGGGGATTGTAGAATCTCCTTCTCTGGAGACATTTAAAACCCACATGGATATGTTCCTGTGTGACTTGGTCTAGGTGATCCTGCTGTGACAGGGGGATTGGACTAGATGATCTTTTGAGGTCCCTTCCAATCCCTGATGTTCTGTGATGGGGCACCCAGGAATCTAGGAGCCTTGGCTTTTGTTACTCTGAGATGACCACTCAATCTGTATCTCAGCATATGTTGTCATGTTCTTATGCTCTGTTGGGAGAGTACACAAAGAGCGTGACTGTCTCTTCATTCATAAGAGAGATGGGAAGAAAACTTTATTTTTCTCTTCTTTGCATCTTTATTTCTTTTATTGTAATTTTTCATTAATTACTAAGTTGCTACAGTCATTTAAAGAAAAACTGTTTTGAGCTTATACTCCTTTTAAAAACACAGCATACCCAAGGAGTTCCCGCTCAGAGCCAAAATCATACCATGCGATATTTAGAAAAAATAAAAGAAGCAAGTAACACAAGATAACTCTCAAGGCTTTCCTTTGCCTCACTTTGTAAATGTAGGCCTTGCCATGTGCTAAACACAAAAACTAGATTTTACATTTTATCCTTCAAGGAAAGGAATGAAAAAAAATGCAGGATTTGATCAGCAATAGATGCAAGGGTTATTATTTTTATATCTTTCCTTAAAATGAGGCTCCAGTGCAGTTGTAAGATTGGTAACTTTGTTTTCAGGAAGAGAGCATAGTAGTTCCCATTAGATGTCATCAGCCATCACAGGTAATTAATTTATTGAGCTATCTATCTATCTATGTATCATATGCCTGTGTGGCAGCTAGTTACACTGTGTTCAAAAAGAATATTTAGATTAACATAACCAGGCTGAATTTACAGTCACAGGCACAGTTTCCAATTTTGGACTTAATAACTTTTAAAATATAATTTTAATCTAGTAAAAAAAAAGGGCACATAAAAAATCATATTGATGTTCCCTCAATATGGATTACTTTAAGAGTTGAGCTCTTTTGCTGGGGAAGTAAGTGAACGCACAATGTTGTTTACATCTGTAAGATCCAGGCACTAGAGAGGGGGAGCGTGCCTGTGCTGTCAAGGACTGTTTCGATTCAGGAAGTATGAGTTCAGCTCTGTGATTTATAGGAGAGCATCCTGTCATGACTTGGGGAGACTTTCGTGCTTTTGTTTTTTATATTTGCTCTTACCTCACTTGTCCAAATCTTCTCCATCCCATTCATTCCATTTCCATTTCTGCCACAAAATTGCTCAAAAGCAATTTTGTCACCCTGTCTGTGTTGCATCACCCAGCCTCTGTCCTTCCCACTTTGTGTCTTCTGACCTTTCCCTCTAGCTATCTTTGTTTTTCAAGATTCTACTGGACCTTTTCTGCCAAGACATCCTGATTCCTCTGTTTCTTTAAGTAGTCTTCATCTGTTTAGTTCTTCCTCACCAATTAGGTGATGGCAATAGAAGCATCATACACCAAAGGACACATTCCCAGCTGTTGAATATAGTCCCAGCAATCCCATAAGTTGGAAGAAAAAATTTTAGCAAATATCCTTAGTATCTCTGCAACTGTTTTGGAGGATACTCACACTGAGGTGTCAAGCAATGTGGTATTTTTGCTACCTGTGGCACCTTACCCTTTTAGTAACCTCTTACAGGAGTGAGTAGTGCTTCAAAATGGTGAATTGGTCTGGCATTGAATTGTTTATTGCTGGTGTTTTTTTAGCTGAATAAGTTATTTGATTTGCCATTTTAATTTGCCAGAAATATTTAATGCTTTTTAGCAAGTATCACACTGAAAACTCAACTTTTGAGACATACTGAGAAAAGAAAATTCAGTCTGGTCTCTAAATTACATACAGCGTAATAATGGAAAAGAGAGAAAATTTTAGGTAACTCAAATGTTTGCAATTTTGTTGCCTGATCTGTAATATTTGTGCTTCTCAGCCACTTGAAAATCTATTAATCATACCACCTCTGCTGTGTGGGTATTATAATATGCATAGGGAATTGTGAAGTTGCTTCAATTTGAATTCTCTCACCTGTGTCTGTTATCTTACTCAACAGAGCAGCCTGCTAGTGATAGATTGGTTGTAACATTAATGTACTTAAAGACATTGACAGGTAAACCAGGTTCCTTTGTTATGTTCTCCAGTAAATTATAGCACTATTATTTCCAGTATCTAATAAGGACATCCTTGCTCCTATCTTACCTATATTTGATTGAGATTCTTAGTAATCTGAGAAATTTTTTGTGCCACTGTCTTAGACATAAAACATATGAGTTGGTGTGGTGAGTCACTTGTGCTTATAGCAACCTGAGGCAGATCAGATACAATTTCAAATTATGCAGCAGAATGATATTGAATTGTCTGGTCCCTTTATTAGACTGGTTTTGATTCATTGGTGCCATATCCTGACTTACATCTTTGCAAATATATGCAAATACAGAGTATTGCCATGTAGGCTTGCGTCCCCAGAAGTAAGATTGTGTATCTTAGCTAACAGAAAGGAGCTTTAGCCTCTTCACACTGTGTATATTTCAAAAGGCAGTATTTTTGTTAATCTTTCTATATATAATTTGTGAAAAGGATCCTATGATATTTGGATTACAGTAAAGCATCTGAGAGATCAAAGTCTGGAAGTTGTGAGTCTTCTGCTGCTGAGTTGGTGTTTCCTATTGCGGGAGGCAAGAGATCCTCATCTCTGAGTTCTCTGGTAAAGCTAGGACGGGCTGGAAGGTCCATAACTTGTTTCCATGGTTTTCCAGGACATCCAGAGGAAGAAGATTCTGAGTGATCTGGCAACCCATTAAATAAAGAATGATCAGGAGGGATTAGTGGTTCAGCAGGTGTACTGGAGAAGAGGAGACTGAGGGGTGACCACATTAATGTCTATAAATATGTGAAGGGTGGGTGTCAGGAGGCTCTGAGTGGGTGTCAGAGCCAGGCTCTGCTCAGTGTCATCTAATGATAGGACAAGGGGCAATAGGTTTAAACTGGAACATAGGAGGTTCCACATCAATATGAGAAGGAACTCCTTCACAGTGAGGGTGACAGCACTGGAAGGGGCTGCCCAGGGGGATTGTGCAGTCTCCTTCTCTGGAGACATTTAAAACCTGTTTAGACATGTTCTTGCGTGACTTGATCTAGGTGACCCTGCTGTGGCAGTGGGATTGGACTAAGTGATCTTTCAAGGTCCCTTCCAATCCCTGATGTTCTGTGATTCTGTGAGACTGGTTTCCTTTCCTGCAACCTCTGGATTAACTATATTTGGTGCTGTTTCAGCACTGGATGATGGGATGGTTGCATTTTGATTAAAATCCTTTTGATTGGACCTCTCAGAAGATTTGGGGTTTGGATGTTTATGTTTATAATTTTTACACCCACACCTGTGGCCAGTTCTGTGCCCACAACCAATTTCATGTTTATGCCTTTTGTCAGACTCATGATCCTTTTTATATCCATGCCCATGTTTATGCCCTTGTTTGTGCTTAAGTTCACCTTTACCTTTTGATTCCTGTCCACCATCTTCTCTTATTTCTTTGCCAGGACTTTGCTTTTCTTCTTCATTATTATCATAGCATGAAATTTCCATTGATGTGTCTTTCTTATTAAGGTTTCGGAAAGGTGTGAATCCAGGAGGCCTTCTTATAAGTAGAGTCTAAAAAACATTGTGATAACTGCCATATCTGTTACATGAACAATAGCTTCATATTTGGGAGATTTGTGAATTGGCTCACTGCACTACAGGAGTCATTTAGCAAATATTTTAAAAATCTGATAACCTATAAATTAAATCATGTTTTCTATTATAAGATGAGCATAATAATATGCATAAATGTTCTTTCAATTATCTCTGGAGTATTTTAGCAGTTTTATGTTAAAAGAAAAGTTTGCATTTCACTGAAATTCTGCCAGTTTATTATAGGAATGGCACTGTAGAGGAAAACATGTCCTGGTTTTACATTATGAACAATACAGTTGATGTCTAGAACTAAATATCCTTGCTCTTGTTAAAGGATTACACTCTTATGCATAAAACCAATTTATGCTAAAGGATAACACATCTCTGAGTAGTCTGAATACCAGAATATATGAAAGATCTGGGTCATGTTGCTGGTCTCTTCTCACAAGCAGTTAGTCATAGAACAAGAGGGAATGGGTTCAAGTTACAACAGGGTAGGTTTAAACCTGATACTACAAAAATTTTTTTTCATAGAAAGGGTGGTCAGGCACTGGAATAGGCTTTGCAGGGAGGTGGTTGAGTCACCATCCGTGGATATGTTTAAAGATCGTTTGGATGAGGTGTTGAGGGATATGGCTTAGGTGTGAACTTGTAAGGGTAGAGTAGATGGTTGGACTCGATGATCCCGGGGGTCTTTTCCAGCCAGTGTGATTCTGTGATTTTGTTATATGAAATGTAACGATTCAATTTTTTGTTTCTAGATGCTACATACGTATTTCATAAAGCTGCTTAGAAACATCGCACATAGGTTACAACTGATAATAAGAAACACTCAGATGTTTTTGAGTAAATTCTATTTCCCCACTCATATTTAACTGGAAAGGAAAGAATGAATGCATGTTGCACAGTCACTATCTGACATGAGTTTCATTTCTATCCACTGAAGTGTCTGATTATTATCTAGCTGCAAATCAGAGTTGTTTGGGGTGGAGCTAAATTGGAAGGTTGATGTGGATACAATACTGGAATGAAAACAAAGAGGAGAAACATCTATTGCAGATGCTTTTGAACTCAGTGAGGTGTAATTGTTACATTATCAAATACAGAAGGGCTATGACACTGGTGAAAGGTCTGGAGCACAAGTCCTGTGACTAGTAGCTGAGCGAACTGGGGTTGTTTAGCCTGGAGAAAAGGTGGCTGAGGGGACACATCATTGCTCTCTACAATTACCTGAAAGGAGATGCAACAAAGAGGGGCACAGCCTCTTCTTCCTACTGGCAAACAATAGGACTAGAGGAAATGGCTGCAAGTTGCATCAGGGGAGGCTTAGATTGGGTATTAGGATTAATTTCTTCACTGAAAGAGTGGTCAAACACTGGAATAAGCTACCAAGGGCAGTGATGGAGTCACTATCCCTGTAAGTATTTAAATGATGTGTGGACATGGTTTAGTGGTAACCTTGCTGTGATGGGTCAAAGGTTAGACTTTCTCATGTTAAAGGTCTCTTCCTACCAAACAGATTTTGTGATTCTGTGATTTTTGTCCCAGTTTTAAACTAGGGTTACTAGTAATTCAGAGAAGCTGATGGGGCTTGATACTTAAAATCTTAACTGACAATGCAAAGGAACATTGGACAAGCAGAATGTTTTCTGTGTCCTATAGCCTTTGAATCATATTGTTTGCTACTGTCTCACCTTGTGCTGAAATGGGCTTCCATGGACAAGTTGCTGAGGTTAGAGGGTAGAGGAAGGAGTGTAGTGCTGAGATTGTTTAAAAGAACAATATGATTCTTTGCTTTTATTATAAAATATGAGATAATTTGGAATCCATAAAGGATTTAATGGCTGCCTTTGTTCTATGCTTCACTTATGATGATAGGTAATGAAAAAGAGTCATACCGCAGTCCGTTCTCTAGAGCACTTAATTTCGGGAATGATTTTACTCTCCCATGGGATCACGTGAATTTCTGCTTCACATGGTAGTGATGCCTATTAAGACAACAAAAATCAACATTTTAAGGCAACAAAATTTCAGACACAAAGGAAGAGATTTGTGCATGGCATAAATTAGGGCTTTTAAAACAACACTTTTAATGCAAATATGCTTGAATCTTTACCCAAATATCTATGCAATCCATCTAAGTGATGAATTTCTATATTGGGACACATTACTGATTACCTTTTTGAGGTTATATTATGCCTGTGTAAACTAATTCAACTTTGGATTGGAGATTGAAACTTGCAAAATCTTCTTTTCCATCTCCAGCCCTATTTGAGCACTATCTGTTCATTCGTCATGACATAGCTAAGAAATATTTTTGTCAATGTTATTTCTTCAACTAAAAATTGTGAAATTTGGATGGAGAAAGGCATAGTTTTGGTGGTTTTTTTAGTGCTTGCCACACTAACAGATTTTAAAATCTCACAGGTGAGCACGGTTCATATGGTGGAAAAAGAGAGGGGAAATAAAGCTTTTTTCTTCCAACCAGCTCCCTGGACAATGGTTTCTAGCCCTATCAGCATTACTTCCAGTGCTTGATACCTTTTCTCTATCAGCAGCATGCACTCCAGAAACATCATTCATTGCACACCAGTAAAACTCCAGTTTTGTGTTTTTCTTAGCTTCAAGTCCACAGAATCAGGAGCATTGCAACTGTTTTTTTCAACCTTTCTTTGATTCATTATTACCAGAAGAAAGTTCCTTTTGCTGTGCAGTGAGTTCTGATCCTGCAGCTGGAGTGACCCAGGTTATGCCTTGTGTTTTAGTGTCATTGTCATTGGCTTGAGTTACAGGGAAAGAAGTAACAGAACTCAGGATCTGATTTTACTGAAGCATTTATAATTTCTGGTGCAATGGGTTTGTCTGTTAGGGACATTGCAGTTGGCAAAATTATCATTACTTACACTGTCTGGTGTGGCTTCACAGTCTTCATTAAACTTTTCAAACTCTTCCTTTGAGCAGTTTGTCTTTCGGACTTCAAAGCTTAAGTGGTAGTTTTGCCCTCCAACCACCTGAAAAATTAGTAAGAAGGCTTTCTGTGGTAAAGGCATTTTACTGAAGAGTGTTCACAGGAAAGATGTTTTTCTACAAGCTTATACTACTTACATTCTGCAAGTTCTGACCACTGGGACAATCTTTTTTAAGAGCAATATTAAACTATAACCCACCTGGATGTGTTCCTATGCGACTTAGAATCATAGAATCATTAGGGATTGGAAGGGACCCCGAAAAATCATCTAGTCCAATCCCCCAGCCACAGCAGGATCACCTAGACCAAGTCTAGTCCCTGCTGTGGCAGGAGAATTGCACTAGATGATCTTTTGAGGTCCCTTCCAATCCCTAATGTTCTGTGATTCTGTGATTTGGCAAAAAACTTATCTGCTTCTACTCAACTTATATATTTACCTCAGTTCCCATTCTCAAAAATTCCAGCTTTGAAATTGAAGGAAAAGCAAAGGTCAGAACAGTATCAGGGCCACAGTTTTGGCTTTGTTTTATTGGATGTCTGGAGTAATTTCATTAAGAACAAATGAAATCATTTGAGACACTGCTGTAGAGAGCCAAATATGATGCAAGAAAAGTAGAATGTGAGTAAAATGAAATGTATGATGAACAGACTCTGGTGAAAAATAAGCATATTTGCCAAATACATTAAGAAGAGAAACTTCATGGGTTCAAGAATGTGCCTGATATGAGTTCTTTTGGTACTTTCTACAGAGCCCAAGATAATATATCTTCTTTCAGAGACAGAAGGCAAAACATGAAATTTGCTCTCTTTTAACTCTGTTTTGAAAAAGTATGCATGCTAATATCAAGTCTGGAGGAAGAAAAAAGATTTAAAATAAGCGAAAGTAAGATAATAGGAGATATTCAGAAAAACTGGTGTGCTTTTAGTGCTTTGTCCAGTACTACTGGAGTAGTACTCCTCAGCCTCCGGAGAAGCTGCTTAAGAAAGTATTTTCTAAATTACTCCCTTCTTTTATTTTCAATTTTGTCCTAAGCCTCTGTTTTGATATGTTTGGACAGTGAACAAAGCAAATACAAATGCTGATCAATATTATTCTCTTGAGGAAGGATGTTCTTCATTAGCTTGGAGAAATGGAGACTGAGGGGTAACCTCATTAATGTTTATAAATATGTGAAGGGTGGGTGTCAGGAGGATGCAGCCAGGCTCTGATCAGTGTCATCTAATGATAGGACAAGGGGCAATGGGTGTAAGCT